>OVAN01002751.1:0-31857 GCA_900406275.1 Anastatica hierochuntica
AAAGAGTTAGAAGCGAGATGACAACTCGCGTTCTTTCCTTTACGCTACGTCGAAACTCATACGAGAAACGATTTCATTTCAAAACACGACAACCATATCGAGCACGGCCAAACTCTGCCGAAAGAACGCAAAAAAAACGATTAAATACTAAAACAAACAACCCTCTTCTACGAGTCCTCACGAGGGACATAGGAACCAAAATTTGGGAGCCCATAATCCCCGGTTAAGTTCGGGGGCTGGTCGACCTCGTCGCCTTCGCACCGAGTCGAGTAAACCATCTCCTCTGAATCCTGAGAAATAGGAATCGGGTTCCAATGGCTCTGGACCCTATCTTCGATGGAGGGGATCAAGGATTCGGCATATGCACGCCTATCCATCCGGGTTTTTGCCTTCCTTATCTTAGTCTCATAAGAATAACCCGGTTGCTTGGTCGAGAAAAAGGCACCAACCGAGCCACGACACTCGCGATACTCTCTGTGCAGCTTGTACGCTTGTTGGTATTCAGCAAGCGCGGCCACATACTGTCGCAAACGCTCTTCATCGACCGATGCAATCTCACGCTTTCCGCTCTTGGATGATCGACGAATCCAGGACGCGTGGTGTCGCGACCATTCTTCGACACGAAGGGGAGGTGTTGCAATCTCAGCTCCCATGCGGGCATTCTCTTCCACGAGCTCTTCCTCTCTGAGCTCAGCAGCCCTCGCTTTTGAAGTCCTAGCCTTTAGGGCCTCATCCATCTTACGAAGTCCCTACAGAGAAAATAGAAAGACCACAGAGGGGTTAAAACCATATGAACAAATGGAACCACGTCAAAGGGTTGGAAAAACTGACACCTATTCCCTGGCGTAACGCTTCCTCATATTGCGCTGATCCTATAAAACCCCCTTCAGATGCATTGTTAAAACATGAAGCATCGAAGTCGAGGAAGGCGTTGGAGTCGAATAATCCCCCGAAGGACGGGTACAGACTTCTACTCGTGTCGACTCCATCCCCACCAAGGAAGTTAGGGTTCCACTCTCGTTCATTTTCGGCAACGTTTTCCCCGTCGTTCGACACTCCGACATTACCCGAGGATCTCTACCTCTCCACGGACCCGCCACCTGACACTCCAGCAATCCTGGAGGACCTTCTCCTCTCTCTGGATGCATCACTGGACTTTCCGATGTTCTTTCAGGATCTTCTCCTCTCCCCAGTAGGAGGCAGCTCATGTGCAAGAGAGCAAACGGAACCCCTCTCCGGCTCCCTGTCGCACGAGTTTGAACTCGAGCTTTATGGTACTCGACAGCGTGACGGACTCGCCGTGGGAAGAAGTAAACCCATTAAAACGGACTGCATCGTAAGAGATTCCTAACTCTGATCAAATCAGTCGGCGCCGAGAAGGAAGCATCGGTAGCTGCGAAATGAGAAGACAACGGGTTATCAACCGGGCGCAGGAATGAAAATCTTAAACGACCAAAAATAATACCTAGGGGATTCCAGTCACGTTTGAAGTCGGAAACAGACTCGCTCTCTACGGACGAGCTGTCTAGGCGAACGAAGAAAAACTTGTCCTCCCAACCATGGAAGTTGGACGTCTTTGCCTGATTACCTTCATCTTGAGTCTCGACTAAAGGGTGTACCATAACGGAAACCCCCTTTCCACAGCATATAGCATGCTCATCAGGTAGTCCGCATCCAGAGCCATCCCACGCTCGTAACCCAGGACTAAGAGACCAACGAGGTATTGAAAGCCGCCGGGGTGAAGTTGGCTCAGCGAGATGCCGAGGCGCTTTAAGAACTGAACTATGGCTCCCGCGATGGGAAACCATAATCGGCAATACGTCAGAACGCTTTGTAACATGTGAAGAAGCCTTCGGGCAGGGAATCATATCTTTCCCCAGATTTTAGAATGATGAACTTGACGTCTTCCGGAATTCGGTAAAAACTCCGAATCGAGTCAAGAGACTCCCCGTGACATTTACTCGACCCGTGTGTGCTCTTCTTGCGGCGTGGCCTCTTCAAAACCCATGAATCCGCTAACAGAGCTTTCGTTCCGCTCGTAGAGTCCCAGAAGCTCTTTATTTCAACAGCGACGGTCGAATGCCGCAAGAACCCCACTTCCTGCACGGGATCGACTTCCGATAGCGTCACACTCTCGGGAGAGAAGATCGACGGTAAGGCATTCTCAGAAACTTTAGCCATTTGAGTAAAAGGAGAGAGAGATGGAAAGGAAGAAAAATTTCAAANTTCAAATGAATAAGTGAAGATTGTTGAAACAAACTACACCTACTTATAGGAAAAGAGATTCACTATTAATTCTTGAACTTTTCAGCCATCAATCTCGTTAAACTTCCTAAGCACACCTTCAAGTTCGCGAAAACAGCATTGCGGTTCTCGCAAACTGGGGGGCTAACTGTTGGGGTAAAAAATTGTTCCGACGAAATCGATGCCTGAAAAGGACTACGGAGACGATGTTTTCTCCTTCGGACACAGGAATCGTAAGGATATCTGAAAACTCCGAGATGCTCATCGTTCAGGCTGTCTCTTCCCGACCTGGCTTTGAAGCTTCGAAGATAGTCGGTCATGACCAATCTCCGCATAAAGTCTATCCATCCGCAAGCAACTAGAGAATCCAAGTGCTAAGGTTAGCATCGATGGTTCCCGGATAACTCTCACAAGGCCACACAATACATCCTTCGGAGCAATACGAAACCACCAAAAGCATTGGGGAACCGCGTCTCTTCGGAGAAATGTCTAAAAACCGATTGACGCCAAACCTACGAACGAGTCTTGAAACCGATTGACGAATGAACTAGAGGCCGATCTAGACGTCAATTGGAATCAAGACTGGAGGTCCGTCTTGGTGCTAATTGACTTTAAGACGAGAGCATGGTCTTGGCGCCAAGACAAAGTGTATGTCTTGGCGACGGTCGGCGCTGAGATGCGGATAACGTTCAGTCGTAGTATGTCGACTGAAACACATCCTTTCCGATCGTCATTTCCTTCGAATCGTCACTTGATCGTCTCTTGTTTCGTCTCGATTGGAGTTTCCATCAAACCGTCATGATGATAGTCGTAAGGATTCGTACTTTTCGTTGACTTCGTATCGATCTTGTAAAACGACGACGGTTAACTTAAACACCGGAAGAATCTAAACTATACGATCGGCCTTATCATTCCACGAAACTATTGCCGCTTGTTCTTACAAGAAACGATTTCCCGCAATAAATCGTAAAGATCACTTAGCCGCGAAACGGCCCGGAAGAGCCTAAACCGCGATAACGGTTCACTTACGATTTTCGGGCGAGAATCGGCCCACTTACAATGACGGTTTACCAGGGTTTCGCGAAAATGTTAAGCTTCGAGAAGATAAGGAAGGATCTCGGAAAGATATATGCAAATCAGGGAAAAAGGAATATTTCCACGAAAAGATATGTACGAATCGGGGGCGAGAAAGGAAACTAGCCAAGCCCACGAAGACCTATATAAAGGGTGTGAAGGAAGAGATAAAGACACAATTTTCGTCACCGCAAAACCCTTAGAAAAAACTAGGGTTCTTACTTTGTTTTCGTTAGCGAGCTGCGTCTCAACTAGGTAACGAGTCTACGCTGTAGTTCTAGGTAATCGTTGCTAATAGTTCTTGCGGCCACGACTTAACACCGGTTGCGCACGCTCAGACCACGAATTCGAATAAGATCCCTTATACTTTCTTCGTAATCTGTGTGTTTCGATTGTTGTCCACGTTTTGATTCACGATTCTCTTTTCGTGTTCATACGGCTCTTCATAACGAATCCTGTTACTTTACTGCCGTTTTACATATCTCGCTTTGCAATCTGTTTTGTATTATCTTTATTTTGCTATTCATCTCAATTTCGTCATACCAATCTCGTTAACTTGAATCTCGCAATCTATTAGCATATTTGTTTTACTCACGCTTTTTGTTTGATCTTATCTCGCAGATTACTTTCGTATTTCTTATCCATTAACTTTCGCCTCACTGCTTGATCTGTCGATTTTTGGCTACAGAGAGTCTGTGAACCACATAACATTGACAGTGAAAATTTCGGTTCCCACAACAAGGTGTTTCATAGCAGAAGCTATTGACACTCTTATGAACTTGAACCCAAAGCTCAGTGTGTCGGAGAGAAGGTGGTTTGAGGAGCATCCTCAATTCAAACACCTGTTCCACATGAAAATAGACAAAAATCACGAGGTTCAAGGGATATGGATGTTTTTGCTGCGGACTGCCGAAATCTCCAAGCGAAAAGAAGTGTGGTTCATTGTCAATGGCGTTCTCATTCGGTATGGCCTGAGGGAACACACATTGATATCAGGACTAGATTGCCGCAACTATCCTCTCGGGTACAAGGACAAGGGTAGTACAAATTTTGTGAAGCGACATTTCAAGGGAACAATAAGGTTGGAAGATGTGAAAGCAAAGCTAAAGGGAATGGGACCCCATAGAGACAGACTGAATATTGCGGTCCTGTACTTCATAGCAAGTGTGGTTTGTGCGCAAACCAAGAGCGGAGATGGTGCAAAAAAAATTTTGGATTTTTTCCAAAGAGCAGTGAATGATCTTGAGTTCTGCAAGACCTTTCCGTGGGGGAGATACGCCTACGGTTACATGTTAAAGGAGATCTCTCACACCTTGAATCATTTTAAAGGTCAGGTAAAGGAGACGGTTTTATGGCCTCTTCCAGGTTTCTGTATTCCTCTAGAGGTAAGTAAGAGAGCATTACGACATTGTTATTATTGTTTATTTTTGACAACTTAAGAAAGTGTTTGTTTCGTAACTTCTTGCTTTGTAGGCAATTCCGCAGTTGGGAATTAAGTTCAGAGAAATTGTTGGAAACGCTGATTTGAACTGTCCTAGGATGTGCAAGTCAACATTCAAACCAAGTGAAATGAGAGGGTTTCCTCTTTCAAGAATATATGAGGAATTTGACACAACTAAGGTAAAGTATTAGTTTTAACTAGTCAATGAATTTATGGAAATTTTCTATAACATTATGGTTTAATATTCACAGGACATTGAAAGCGTACTAGCCACCAAAAGTATTGAAGAAGAAGCTCTCCTGCTTGAAATCATGGAAGATGATGACGATGTTGATGAGACATGTCTTGCTGTCGATAGTTGGGTTAAGCGTCTCAGAGAAGGGTTGAAGGTCTTTTTTGAAGACATGTACCAAGAAGATTTTGCCTCCCAAGAAGAAAACACATAAGAGGCAGAACAAGCAGCTCAACCTCCCACTGAAGGCTCCACTCCCACTGATTTGGGAGATGTTATGAAATTCTTTAAGAAGATAGGAGAGCAACTAAACAGAGTGGAGAAGAAGGTTGACAAAATGGAGAAAAGATTGACACCAATTGAGGGATTTGTCAATGAAGCTCGGAAAGGAAAAAAGAAGGATAAATGAAGAGAATAAAAACTTGAAAGTCGTGGTTGTGAGAACTTAATTAATTGTTTTCTGTTTTGGTGATGTTGTGCACAATTTAAACTCTATTTAATTCTAAATTAGGTGAACTTCAATGGAGGTCAAAGTCTTAACAAAATAGATTAGATTAGATTATATTAGATTAGAGTCTTAACAAACCATAAACATAACTGAAATAAACAAACTCATAAACAGAATTAAACATAAACTGAACTGAAATAAACATCCATAATGAACTAAACTGAAATAAACAAAGTCATATGCTCCTTAAGTTGTGCCAACTCTTCAGCCATCTCATCCATACGCCTCTTTAATTGCTCAACCTCTTACTCGACACCGAAAACCCATGGTTCACGAAAGTGGAGGCCATCATCTTGCAAAGAAAATTAAGTTCACAAAGTTTCAGTCATATAAAGCAGTTCTGCCTACTTTCACTAGTTCTACTTTGCCGAATGCACTGAAAATCGAAATTACCTTGAAGTTCTTGCATGTGAAGTATCTCTTCCCAAGAAAAGTATCAAAATCTCCTAGGTAATTTGGTTTAGGTGAGACTTCGTGGATGATTTTTCCCCCACAGGGGCAACTGCTCGGTATCCCATGTTTGGTATCGACAACGTACCCAGTCATGTCCCAGTATTTCATCATCTTCCTCGATTACCTTTCCTCCTTGTCTGGATCCCAATAATTGATCGACTGAGGCATCCCCTCCATAACATGACCAGAGAGAGAGGGAGATAGAGAGAGAAAATTTTGATGAAAGTGAGAGTGAGAGAGGGAGATAGAGAGATGAGTGAGAATGATGATAATGAGAATGAAAAAGATAGAATTGAGAGAATCTTGTGTAATAAAAGCAAGGAAAAGTGGAAAAAGTTGTGATTTGGCAGGTTACGACGACAAAAATATTTCACATTTCTGCCAAAAAAAATTCCCATAGTTATTCATAGGATACTAGTCTTACGAAAATTCCTCATAGTTATACTTTTGGTGTTTTTCATTCTTTTTAGTAATATCTAACCTTTGAGTTTGTTTTAGTAGTTTCACCTATGTTAATTGTACTTTAACACAGAATACTGATATTGTTATGCAACAATATGTTTGAATTCAAGATTTCTTTGAGTTTCCCTTTGTAAGCTTGTTTTGCCTAAGAAGTGTTCATGAAACTACAAGATAATATATCAGAGAATAACAATTTTATAACATATGTTATTTTCACCAGACATATTTATCAAAAATAAAATGTAAATATATGATAACAAAGTTTTATTATATGTAATACGAATTTAATTTGAAAAAACACTAAAAAATAAAAATTAATTTTGCGATATAATTACGATTTTTCTACACAATAGAAAACATCTGAAAGGTAGTTTTACATCGCAAATAACCCAGTTTTACGCAGTTTCATTTCTACACATCCCAAATAACAACCAATAAAAACCGAATGCTTGCCTTGCTCGCCGTTTGTTTTGCTCTCCAACTGATGGAAACATCTTTGCCTTTTTTTCCTCCCTTCTTCTTGGTGCAATTCTTGGGTATGATCTGCATTCGTTTGATGTGATCCAGTACATTCCATTGAGACTTGTCCGACACTAAATAAATTGTCATGTTGTAAGCCATTTCCTACAGGGTTGTCTAGTAAGATGGCGTGCACAGCTCATGTAATTCTATACGGACATCACTATCACAACCCTCATTGCCTTCATTAGACTTTTTGAAATATATAAACGCGGTAAGTGCATGCACACAAGGATATTTCTGAAAATCAAAGACCTTGCAACTACAACTTTTTGCTGCCAATTTCACCAAATAATTCTTCCCATCACTATCGGTGATCTCGTACTCAAGCTCGTAAGTGTTTAGCTCCCGCACAGGTAATCTCTCAGCTTCAATCCATGTATTGTGCAAGTAGTTCTCCACGAAAGGCACCCGATTGTTTTCAGGCGTTCCAGATCTTGCATCCTTCCGATGTTCATTAAACCACTTAGAAAACCTTTTCACGATTGCATCCATTAGTGGTATTAAGGAGTACTTCCTCTCCTTTTTAAACGCATTGTTCAACGAGTCAACGTTGTTTCTAGTGTCCAAATTCTCTCTAACACCTGGAAAAAAAAACTCTTGCCCATTTTTCTTTCTGAGTACTTTCCTCCACATACTTCGCCACTGTAGGATATCTTATCTTGAAAGACTCGTAAGCAGAGTTAAATCCAACTACTGTGTACTGCCTACGAACTCCATGAATCTCCATGCGACCACATCTTTGTTGACGTTAGAAGCATGCCCTTTCACATTTTGGGACAGATGCCATAAACAATGGCCATAGTGAGCCTGTGGAAACACATTAGCTATAGCACCGACGAGGCTTGTATTTCTGTCACTCATAAAAACCAATTCAGGTGAGTCCTTTACCACACTTTTCAACATCTCGAAAAACCAAGTCATCACTTTCCTCATGAATTGAAACCCTTTAATGCAAGCTCCCAAATCTATGAAGAGGTACATGAATTTTCCTTCCTCATCCAATTTAACACTTGTCGTTGTCCCCAGATTTATAAACTCTAACATGTACAAATAGCTATAAAACATCTTGTATCTCTCCTCCAGACTACCACACAAATCACTAATAGCCTGATTTTTCCCTCTCAACGCTGTCATGTATGATACATCCACACCAAGTTTTCTCTTCACAAGATCCATGATAATTCTCGGAGTTGGAGTTTCCATTTCTCCAGATATTCCTCCTTCATAAGAGAGATGACTAATTCTGGCGAGCCTCTCCTCTTAGGGTTACTCGTACTTTGACTAGCCCGACAACATGTATGCCTATTCGTGTATGTTCTAATCGAGAAAATCTATGTCTTTCCAATCCTTGCAGCTCGTAAACCCCATTGACAGTTTGGTCGAGAACATTTTACCACCCATCTTGAGGGATCCGACTTTTTCATGGTATAACTAAAACATTTCTCAAATGCAGCTCTATCCACCAACTCTTGAAATATCGTCTTACTAGTAAATTCTTGCAGCTTACTCAAACCGAATCCATCTTCCCATGGCTCTCTCTCTGTAACCGGATTAGATTCTTCAAAAGGTGGCTCCTCAACATAATAATCAGCCATAACAACATCTGTTTCGACAATGGTATTCGCCTTTACAACATGCTCAACATTCTCCGCCTCTAACACTTCGTTCTGTTTTGCTAGCTCATCTCCTCCTACGTAGAGATTAATGTCATTAAGTCCTACATCAACATTTGGCTCCAACTCTTCGTAGTTCATACCAAAAGAACTTTTCCCCGCTCTCGATAGTTGCTCGTCGTGTTCTGATTTACTTCTCGCCTCCAAAAACAAAAGACACTTACGGTTCTCTTTATCAATGGAAGTTAGGTAAACAAACAGATCATCATCTGAAATAGTTATCTTTTCCTTTCATCCAACCAACAGCGGGATGTAGTTCAGTTCAAGTTTAACTTTACTTTCGTCCAACGATAGTTTCTTATAAATTATATCTTCTACCATTGACAATGTTATATCCTCCATCGATGTCTTCAATATTACAGTACGCATGCGACCTTGAAATTTGAAATGTATACTCACGTACTTGCTCATTGTTTCCTGCCAAAACAATGCAAAAAACTCAATATATTATCCACATTTGCCCACAGTTTTACTAGCGCTACTTAGTTCTCCTTTCACAAGAACTCAAATTGAATGGTTCTATGTGCGAATCTACTGCCTATTCGCCACATTCAACCACTATCGAGGAATAATCATCCCAGAAACAATATCGAATCACCAATGAGCATACTAATTTAAACACCAATATCCAATTGCACCCTGACCCTAAATCTCAATTTTAAATCCAAATTTCACTAATGCAGCTCGAATATGAGAGAAGAGCTAGCCTCGATTGTATATCCAATCAACGGGATTCTCGACAGCGGCGACGACAAACGAAGAAAACTCCGACGCGATAAATGGGTTGTTTTTTGTGTTTTATTTTATTTCCCCTCATTTTCCATTTTATTTATTTATTTATTTATTACCAGCAAGGGTATTTTCGTCATCTCCTCACTCATTTTAAATATAAGGGCATAGGAGGGAAAAGAGGGATATAGGAGATGTCAATTTTTTAATGAGATTTTGAGTTATTTCCTCGAAAGTCCTCTTCTCTAGTCAGATTCAGTGGCGACATGAAGAAGACCATCAGAGAAGTAATCCTACCAGTATACGCCAGATGCATCAACCAAAGGTCCAAGTTTCTCACTATGGATTGCTCCTCGGCGTACAACGCAATAATGGGGTAGCCCTGGATACACGATATGGAGGCCGTTCCGTCGACTCTACACCAGTCCTTGGAATTCTCAACACCTTGGGGAATAAAGAGATCAGAGAAGATCAGGAATGGGCCCACTCATGCTACCATACAACCCTCAGAGCCATCGCCCCCAAGCCCCGTTCAATGGCCACAGCCATAGAGATCTCAGGCAAGCCATTGCATGAAGAAAGCAGCCCTCGAAGACTAACGCCACATACCGGTCAGGGGGCACGACCACATGTAAGAGGTGAGCCTGACGGGAGCACGGTGGTCAATCGAGGTAAAAAACCCTAAAAAACCATGGCACCCAATAATCTATGTGGCCCTGGTCAGCGGGATTCTAATTTTGGATTCTTCCTTATCTAATTGTCCATGATGCAGGGGCAAGTCTAGAGTAAAAAATTAATTTTCAGTGAAAGAGCGATTTATCACCTAAAAAATTATTTTTAAAGAAAAGCCGATATAAATAAACGCCTCCGAAAATAACTAGACCGAGCCTAAATTTTGTGGACTAGGTTGACCACGAGAACCTAGGTTAGTAATAACCATGGATAATCGGGTAATCTAAACTAAGGCTTCATGCCAACCAAGGCCTTGTGCCAAAAGAAATCCATATAATGCGGATGGGCTTGTAAAGACCATGGTTGAAAGGCCATGGAGGAATGCGGACAGACTCCTAACTATGGTCCATCTAATGTAGACGGCTCCTAAAAACCATGGTTGAAAAGCCATGGAAAAATGCGAACGGGCTCCTGATGGTGGTAGATGCAATGCATCAAAACTATGAGTTAGCAAAACTATTGGATATGTGCACCCTTTTCCATCCTAATACGCGGCTCATAGAAAAACTTAAAATCGGTCGGTCACAATAAACCTAGCAAAAACTTTGACACAAAGTGTCAATAAGGCTTCGGTCCAAGGACTAAATGTCCAAACATGCAAGTGTGCCGTGAGGCAAGTGTGCCCACCGACCTATGTATTAAAACATGATCTAAATCGAGATTAAGGCTTGATAATTAAACACTTATGAATTCGCGACTCATAAAGTGTAAAATTGACAAGACCTTATCTCACAGAAACCAGACTTTCATAGTCTAACAAATACAAACCCATGGTTCACCAAGGGCTATATGCCCCACAGTTACACTTGGTTATAACCACCACGGACCCTTGGTTTTCTAAGGCCATGTGCTCTCGGGCTTAGATACCAAAATTAAAAATTTGTAAATATAATGCCCCATAGACCATAGTCCACTAGGGCCATGCGTCCCACGTTTTCTTGTAGGTAGGTTCAACGACGAAAGATCTTGGATCTACCAAAGCTATGGATATTTGGGCCCTAGCAGCGTGGCCAGAACCGAGAGCTAAGAGTGCTTCGACCGTCCAAGGCTGGAAGTCCCAAAGATCCAAATGTCATGTCCAAAGAGCAAGAAAGCCCTGGAACCCAGAAGAGAACGCAATGAGCTAATTTCTGCCATCGACATGATAACATCAAACGTCTAAAAAGACGGATCTAGAATCCATAGTCTACACCTTCAGAAAGAAGTTTGGAGATAATTTAGTGCAAACCCATCAGTTACAAAGGCAGTTGTTGCAGTTCACCAATACCTCAATATCGATAGAGCATTTTTACCAAGATAATAGACTAAGAAGATGACCGAGCAATAAAAAGGTCGAAGGAGCGAGAAGTAGTAAGAAGAAGCCAAACAGAAAATGGGATAAAAGCCCTAAGAGCCTATCAGGGATAAAGCTTTGAATCTCAAAGGCACGAAGAGTTTTAAAGCCAATCAACCTAAGAACAAGCTCAATGGTGCAATGACCCAAAAGAAGTCAACCCCCAAAAAGAAAATCGCGCGGAGCAAAATATGGCATTGGTTGAAACCAACACATACAAATCAAGATGTCAGTTGTCAACTTCGATGGCCCCTCAATGAAAAGCCATCAGGGGTATCAGAACTCTTGCCACTTGAAGAAGTAACAAGGTTTTCCATGGCCCCCATTAGCGGGAATAAGGTCCTTGCAATAAGGCGTTGATATGTTCCCTTAAACCGATGAATGAAAGGTCATTTGATGAAGCATATATATCCCACATTCAAAGGCGACGACTACCTCAGAAGCTAGTTCAGATTCCCATGACCTAAGGCCAAGACTAAGGCAGGGAATTAATCAAAGGAGTGGAAGCCATGTCAGATGCAATAGAAGGCCATGGCGGCAAGTTTGAAAAATAAATAAACAAAAGGCAAAGGAGCATGCACATTTTATTACATCATCAGAAAAGTTCTTACAAAATAATGATGACAAGCCAATTACTACAAAGCATCTTTTTAGAAGAATGAAAGCTACTGCATTAGGTTTCATCAATACATCTCGAATGACTAAGCTAAGGCGAGAAGCCATGCAATGCCCTAGAAGACTTCTGTTGAAGCAAATGACGCCTCCACTCCTTGGACCCAGAGTGCATATCCACAAAAGTCAAATCCGCCCCAGCAGTTACGTCAAAATCCCCACAGCACATAAGATCAAACTAGATTATAAACACTCGGGCCAAGGATCGAAGAGAAGCGCCTAAGGGGGAGACTCACCCATAACCTAGAAAAGACTCGAGTCCTTCTATGGCCGTGGTGGCGATAGACTTCGAAGAGTCCAAGGGGACCCAAGCCTGTCCATTGTGGTTGTTATGGCCGCGATGGCCCAATATGGCTTGGCGTCCGTACCAAGGGTTTCTCCTCTTCCGAGCATGATTTTTTATGCTGATGCGGCTCACCTTTGGTTTGAAGGGCCGTCTTCACTCCACCAATCCTCATCACGGAAAGCCCTGACAACGTCAAAGTCAGAGGAAGCGCCAAGGATGTCTAGCACGACAGGAAGAGATCACCAAGGTGGAACTCCATTCGGATAGCCATGGCAGTAACCAATGCCATAACCCGCCATCATTTTCTATCTCGATGATAAATTTCAAAGGTTGTCACTCCGTCATCACAGGCGCTATTAGCCTTCATACCACGTCTGAAGCACCATGGAGAGATTGACATGAAGCAATGGTCTCGGCTTCTTATCATTACACGATTTCCACCCTTGGACGGTGGAAGGAATCCCAAGGCGACCTCTGAATTTGAGGGAGTCCAAGAGACTCATGGGCGATAACTAAGCCGATCCTTTGATGATTTCATCTCGGACCTGTAAGACAGAAGAGAAGACAATCAGACTGCATGTCCACAAACACAGATGATGAAACACTAAAAGCCATACTTTAGCGATTTCTTCAAGTATGTCAAAAGGATCAAACGGCTAAAGCGTGACGATTCGCTAAAGAGATTGGAGAAAAGCGTGACCTTATTATTAGAAGTTGAAGCGATAGAGATGCGAATGATGGAAACTGTTAAAGATTTGTAGAATTGAAAGTGAAATGGTTAGAGCATGCTTAAAGATCTGCAGAGAAGATCATCAACGGTGAAAACCCTAAGGCCAAATCGAAGATCTATTGCCATCGCATCAATGCAATCACTAGTAAGGGTAAAAGAAGGTGCAATCTTACCTGAAGAAGCAGAAAATGTGGTGGCCTCATGAGAGAAAACCCTAATATGACTATGAAGAGGCAAGCAAAAAGATAAAATGACCAAGACTCATCACTTTTCCGCTTATTTGAACCCTACCCGTAATGGGCCGAAGATAAAACATGTGCCCAGATTACGCCATAAAGTTCAAAGCCCAAGAGTTCATCTAGAAGATGTGGCTCGCTAAGCGCTAAGGAGACTCATTAAGGATGAAACCGTAGCAGCGAGAATTGGCGGTGCCAACGAAGAGCCATGGTTGAAGCTATACTCTATTTCTTTATTTTTTTAAAAGTTGATCCCAAACTAAGGTATGAACCGAAATCTCTTAAGGATCTACTCTTCAAATTTCACACGTGGAAAATAAAGAGTGGAGAGCAACTGTTAGGGGTAATTTTAGTCTCTTAGAGTCCAGCCATAGCTAGACCAAGGAGATATAAACAAACTCCCTAGTTGTAGGTGTAAACCAAGGCCATAATCAAGGACACCATCGCCAAGCCGAGGTAGGGCGGATATCCCCTTAGTCGATCTAAATCTTAAGAGATGAGGACAAATACCTTAATGAATCTAGAGAAATATTCCTTATTGTATAAGATAGACCCAAATATAGAAGTTATCCATAAAATATATGGAAATACTCTGATTCGAAGGCTATAAATCAAAGGGAAGAACCCCAGTTCAAGGATCCAGACTTTTACACCAAAAACACTATTGTAATCGATTATGTTAACATCAATAAAAGAAGTCGGTTTACACATCTCTTTAGTATCTTTCGCTCATCTCTTCATCTATCTCAAAAACCCTTAGAAACCTTGTTGTTGTTCTTCTCCATTGAAGAATCACCAAAAAATCCCCAAAACAATTTTTGTCTCTATCTGACACGAACTCCTAGACTCCCCTTCAACTTTCACCTGAAATTTCTTTTCTTTTCCTATCAGTAATCCTTGATAGCAATTTATAATCTTTGAGTCTTACTAATCGTCTCATGGTGGCGCCGACACTCGCGGCGTCGCCTCAACTCCTCAACATGTCGTCCTTTTTCAACATATATATGGAGTTGCGTTACTTTGTCATCAGTTGTATCTAACTACGTGGTCCTTTTTACTCTTTGACATCATATATGGATCTTATTTAGATTTTGTTCTCAGGCTTCAAGAGGAACTTCCACTTTGACCTTTAGGCTCTATCATTAGTTGGTTTTACATCCTCCGAGCAGTTGGAGCTTCGGCGTTTACGAGCTTGTGGCTTCTAGCATTTCATTGTTGAGTCAATCGTGTTAAATCTTCCCTATTTTTGGGTGTGTTTCATTTGATTGTTTCTCAGTTGCGAGGATCACTATTCTCTGGATTCTCGACGAAGGCCATTCATTAAGAGAGGCTCCAACGGACCTAGTTTGTTGGAAGTTTTGGATTTTTTCAACGGAACCGTCTAATTCTCGGTCTCCTCTGATCGATCGTGCCTTCATGTATTTTTTTACATGAGTGCTTTCTTTTAGAGCCATTGAGAGTTTTCCGTGTCCAAAAGAAGCTAAGGAGCTTCGAATTCAAGGTTCCTGAGGGTTGCAAACGGCCCGAAACATTTTCGAGAATGTCAATTTCCTTGGTTCTTTTTCTAGAAGGAAGATCAGCGTGGAATAAAAAAGATGACGGAGGATCTCCGTGGAGTAAAGCTCATAGGGAGGATCATCAGTCAGACATTTCGTAGGTGTATCTACCATGTGTTTAAGGTGATGAGCTATCGCGTAAATCCCCCGCTTTTTTCGGCTTAGCTTTCTTCAATCTTTAGATTAACACTAGAACATGATTGAGTCTCTATGATTAAGTCCGATTGGATCTTGTGTGAATTAATTTCTTTCTGTTAAACTCGAACTAGGATTAATAGATGATATCGCCATTGATTGTTTCGCATGATGATTGTAGTGTGTTGAATTAATTTAATATGATGGATAGTATGAGAAGACTTGATGTGGGGTACAGACGAAGAATCCATGTATTCTCGGAGTCTTGTGTGTGGAGGGTTCGGGTTTTAAGTCGATCGTTTTCCGTAGCCCTTAGGTTGATAAAGCGTCCACTGGACGGTGTGTATAGACAGTTAGCCTATGTTGTGTAAGCCTATTCGGGGGATCCTGGCAGTCACTGAAGCTGTGTAAGAACCAATTTTGTGTTTTCTTTGGGTGTTTTAGGTGTCATGTTTACTGCATGTTTTTAGGACTAGTTTGGCAGTATTGATTTGCTAAGTCAGGTCTGCAAACTTGCGTGTTCTAGCAATACATCTCCTCGCTAAGTGATTCCTCTGTCATTCATCCTTTCTCTTTTTGTCCCTCTCATCTTTATTTTTTAAACATCTTTTTTCAGGTTTATGTTAAAATTGGCGGTTTAAAAATTAAGTTAGTGGTTTTAAAAAATGATTTTGGTTGTACCGATTAGTTAATCCTGATTCTTTCGAAAGGTATATTACACATATACTAAATGATGTCTTTTATATCAAAATAATTATCTTATTTGCGGAAAGAGAAATATTTAAAAGTCTTCTATAAAAGCAAATGTTATAGTGATCACGAGTAGTTACGCATTAAACCAGAAATAAATAAAGGTGTCATGGGCGATGCATGGAAGAACGTGTGGTATGGCATCATCATGTCATGCTTACCTTTCTAGGCTGGTGTGAAAAGCTAATCTCAATTTTTTTGACAGATTAGTTGTTGACCAAACAATAAATTAGGGATATTCTCAAATCATATGTCGTTATTCCACCGAGTTCTTAATAATTATTTTTTGATAACCGTGAGTATTCGAAAATCCTTTTAGATCTAAAGATTAATTCCACAGACCTTGTACCGAGATACGCGTAATCCCAACTTTAAGGGTATGGCTAGATGACCAAAACGAATTGAATCCAGATGATAGGATTCTCAACCTGAAACTTCTTTACCATTTGAACCAATCCGTCTTGGTTGAATTCTTAATAATTAGCATAATACTATTGCAATACTTTTATAATAACTTAGGATGTGATTCTTATAATAATAGAGTAAATATCACTTGTGTATCATAGAGTAATTGAGATTTGAGAGAATCTAACATAGGGAAAGAGAGAGCAATAACAATATAAAGCAATAACATTTTAATATATTTCTGTTTACGCTAGATATCTCATGGAAAAAAGAGGGAAGTATGATCCCATTATCAGAAAAAAAAAAACAAAAATGATTAACCTCAACTTAAAGGCATTAACAACGGTAAAAATTCACCAAATCTCTCAAAAATAAATAAAATAATATTTTTTAATTTTTTTAAAGAAATGAACCAATAGATAACAAACATGTGTGCTGAGAGTTTTTCATAATTTTTTCAGTGTCTCTCAACCAGATTTAGATTGTGAATGGGGACAGCATGGCGGGGCGTATTTCGAGTGGTACAGTATAAAATATGTAAAAGTTACCATTCACACTTTTTTAGTTAAAAGCGGTCACATGACAAAAATATATATTAAATAATAAAAGTGTATTGCATCCGAAGATAGTATGACCAAAATAAGTGATCCGCCTTTTGAAACTCACAAGACAACAATATGGTGCGGTTTCTCACATCAGGTGCGTATTATAGTTTTTTTTTTTTTAACGTCTTTTATTCAACAAAACAACTGTTTTGTCTTCATACAAAATCTCATCTAAACCATATGGAATATAAGAGAAACATATAGAGGAGATTTGGCGTAATGGTTTCTTTGCAATCTTATCCACAACCTCATTTGAATGTCTTGGTACCCAAATGAAGACTACTTCTTGAAATCTCTGTGCGTATTATAGTTTTTTTAAAATATTTTTAAAACTTTGAAAATGGAATTATTTCTTTTTTAAAAAAAGAAAAAAAGAAAATGGAATTATTTCAAAAATCTGATATTGTGGTATTAGTAATATTGAAAACTTGTACATCTAAGCAAAATAGTAAATATTAACAACGAATTAACTATTTTACTTGTTTTGCTATTTTAGATGTTTTTTAAATAATTGGCTTAGCTTAGCATAATAGATTATTTTTACCATTCATATATTGACTAAATATTACATGACGTGTTTTTCATTTTTTTGAATTTTAATAAGACGATAAATAAATTTATTATATTTATAAATCGAAACTTTATTTTGTAAAATTTATTTATGTTTTCCTTTGTGGTAGTAAATAAGTATAAATTTTTATAGTTTTAAATCAAAAAATTATTCTTTTTTCACAAATTAACACATTCATTATGCACTTTAAATTATTTTTCACCGATCAACATTATTTCATACCGCTTTTTTATTCAATAACCGCATTTGTCCACATTTCGTTCATACTGCAATTAAACCGCACCGCAATTAAAATAATCTCTCTTCTCTCACTTTTTATCTATTTTTTATTATTTTATTAGTAAAAGACTCTGCTAAAGACCACAATCGAGATGAGAATATGAGCAAAACTTTTTTCTTCTTTTTCTAATTGATCGGTAAAGGATTAGAGGAAACCATAGTCATTATTACTTTTTATTTTACACTTTTACGTTAAAATAACTTATCAGTCAGAGCTTTAAACACTACTTATATTTTTTGTGGTAAAATACTAGTAGTTTGTTTTTTCTTAAGGATTTGCCTTTTCATTTTTTTTTCTATTGGTGAAAACTATCGTAAGTCCCAAACGTTATAACAGGATCAGCATTTTTAATTTTTTCTGCAGACCCGTTACGTCCAATTTTTTTTCTTAGAAACTCTCTCCATTTGTTTATTTAAAGAGTCATAAACCCTCATAATTTATTTAGCACTAAAATCACAGAGAAATTCTGTCAAATTGAATCCGTTAACGAGAACCCTAGTCATCAAGCTTCGCACCACCATCTAAGCCGTCGGCAAACTTACACTCACCATTTTTCTCTCTCCTCCCAAAACTTCAAACATCCATAACTTTATGTTCATTGCTCCAATCAAAATTCGGAGACCACTACCATATATATCTCATCGAAACAAAGTTGTAGCCGCCAATCGCGTCCAGACCACTACCATATTTCAAAACAGTCTCTTCATATCGGTTGTTTGATCCCAACTGAGGGGAAGGTCATCACACATCTCTAATGAAGGACCCTCATCAATGTTTTTCCACTTTCTTCGGTTCTTCTCGCCACCACAAGGACTGTTGAATTTGGAAAATTCTTTGACATCAAAATCACCTTCATCAGAAATGTCATCGTCTTCGGCATCGACTTTACAACTCTTAACTTTGTACACATATGTTCCTCTCAAGCCACATATCCAATATTTATGTTCAAATGGGTGCTCTTCACATATTAACGATAAAATGTAATCAATCCGAGAATTAGATTCTTTGTCAGAAACTCCATGTTTCGATGGAAACAATCTAAATCATCAGACAAGCATGATTTAACAGTTACATACAAAAACTCAATTTCAGTGTTACCATAGTCAAACGGGTAGTGGATAATGTGCAATATCCTTAAAACATAATAGAGTTGATATCATCTAATCAAAATTGTATTATTAATAATAGTGACATAACTATAATAGTATGTCAGTATCATGGCTAGATATGAAAAGAATTAATTACCTTCATATTTTATGAAGCATGTGAATTCCTTCAACATTGACCATTAAACTAATTTTAGCTACACATCGAACAATATTCTCAAAATTCTTGTGTTCCTCTTTTATGCAACAATGCAAAAATTGGTGTTTAACTACCTCGGGCAAGCTGCAATAGTCACCAGAAGTATAGCATGAGAGAAGCCCTGAATCACCATGGACTCCTAGATAAATTGTTAGGTCTCTCGCCCCTTTGCATTTTTGTCAGTTAGTAAGACAGACTTACAACCCCATGGATATGCAAGAAATTCATCAATATCTTCACTCATTTTGACATTCTCTTCCATAATCATACTGGTTTGCGATGTCGGGAAACAAATATCGTATGCGAACAGAAGAAGCACAAGCCTTAAACGAGTTATGATGTTTTTGTATTTCTTCCCAAGCAAGAGCGCCCCATGGATCCAACTTGTAGTTTTCTTCTTCTCCTTCCCAAAAAGCTTCTTCCAAAGAGTACCTTATGTCGTACTTGCAGATGACTTTTCTTTTCCTTTCTAAGAACCCCTACTCTTTCTTTTTGCCTTCCTCGCTTGCGACAATTAAGTCTAATGGCTTAAGCGAACTCGCTAACTCTATATCATATTGGTTTCCCACGAATAACCACCACAACTCATGATTCTTATTACTCACTAATTGCCTCGATAGAAAGTAATGGAAAAACATTACATAGAAGGGGTGATTCCGACATTTGCATCAAAAGTTTAAATTGAGAACCAATAAGGAGTTTTGTGTTCAAGTTTCATAGCTGGTTTAATGTCCTCTACCCACTACAAATTAAAATAATTGTTTATTCGCTTCCGTTCAAATGGTTCAAAAACCAATTTCGAACAACCTATGGGGCAAGCCTGCATGTTCAAGAAACTACATATCCTACACAATATTTTAACAACACTGAGAATTACTGAGTTATTTCTCTTATAGAAACATATCTATATAAGTAATATCCGAAAAGATATTTTAGTTCGATTCATACCCTGATAAATATTGAAAATACAAACCAACATCAAGTAAAATATAACGACAAAACCAAAAAAAAATTGTTAATAGATGAGATACAACAAACAAAGTAACAATGAAAAAATGATTTCTATATGTGTAATAACATAGAGTAGTTGGAGTTTTCATAATTCGCCCACGCTATTAGAAGATACAAAACAACAAAAATGGCAAACTACGTACAACAAAATAAAAAATAAAAAGGACGGATTTACCAAAATTGTGACAGAATCAAAGATGGATTGCAAGCAGTTATAGAGATACAATATCAGACGGAAACAATGTCGGGCCACAAAATTCCACTTCGTAAATAGCGAACAGGAACATAGGGCAAGAAGATAATATTACATGAAATAAAATATAACAAAATGTAGATTCCCCAACTATAATACTAACTTGATTCAAAATTTTTCAGTTCAAAGTTTGTGATCGTCTTCTATTGTGCATAATTAATTAATCAAACCATAAATAACATGAAAATTCGCAAACATTATAGGTGCGAGACAATAAACTTTCTGGACAATGATAAAGAAAAAATGGTTAAAGTTGGGTTATTTGACGACAATTTATCACTCCCAAATAATTGCAGGAGTTTTTCAACTGTAACACAATTTTTCTCCCTCCTATTTCTACAGAAAATTTTTCGTTCTATTTGAGAAAATTCAGAAAAAGAGCTTTTTTAGTTTCCCACAAGTCATGAATAATTTGTCATCAAGGGAAATTTTGTCAAAAATATAGTTTATAGACTTTTTTTATCAAGTGTTATTCTCCAAAATATAGTTTATGCAAAAAAAATTTCAGTTTTTGTATTGTCACTCTGTTTAATTTCTCTTTAAAAATAGTTAAAAATAACTCAAAACAATTTTGAGATACGCTTTAAAAATAGTACAAATAGAATTAATTTATTTTTACTCTATAGTAATTAGAATTTTGGTCTCTTTAAGGGAAAATTATTGAAGACAGCTAGTTGAGATGCTTAATGTTAAATACAGACAAAAGGTTAGATATATGTCTCAAAGATTCGATATGCCATGATGCTTTGTAATAATTCTGAAAATTATTGTCTTTGTGGTCCTTTTGAAAAAAGTTCTATATTGTTTTTCGTCCTGTAACAAAATATTTATGTTGTAGCCCTATTAAGTAGTCAACTCGTTTCAACTGTTTGATTATGATTATGTTAATATAAATTATCAGCAAATATTACTTTTGTTATATGTACCTTAATCGTCACCACATAATTTTTATCATTTCGATTATTATTTTTATTACAAATTATGAAAAAGAACAAAAATGACAATTTTTCACCAGACAAATTTTTTCGGTCTATATGCTAAATCTCATCACCAAGACAAACGATTTTGCTTGCACCACGCTGGAGAATTCCTATAAGCTTGCCTCCGTTAATCTGCTTTTACTGAAAATCGATGCATGGACCTCCTGGCGTAGAAGAATTAATAAATTATTTTGTCAACCACTAGACTAAGGGGGCTTCCAAACATAACTAAACGTTAAATCTACGATAAAAACTGTAAATTCTAACATAAAATATTAAAATTATGATGGACTTGACACAAAACAAAAGGGAAGCCCATAAACCAAACAAAAAGATAGAGAAATAAGTGGGCTTGGTTGTATCCAAGCCCATTTCGGCTTTGTTCAAAGATCCACAAATAGAGTTAGTTATAACTCTAACTAACTAACTAACAAAGAAAAGGAGAAGAGAAGAGAGGATAAGAGGAGAAGCTTTCTTCATCTTCAAGCTTGATCGACATCTTCTTATTGAGAGAAAGAGAGATTCTTTCGGTTTTTAGATTCTTCCTCTTCTCCATTGTTGTTCTTGATCTTTGATTCTTCTTGTGAGCTCTCTTGTACATCTCTTGAGCTAGTGAAGTTTGGGAGAAAAGGATCTCCCACGAGATGTACCGGTTTGAGGTCGGGAACTCGTTAAATGACATGTGTCCATAGATTCAATCATTAGTCTCAAGCATAAGTGCAATCAAAAGATCGCAAGAAACTCAACAAGTGGTATCGGAGCTGTTGGTGGCGATTTCATCGCAAGAGAAATGAAGAAGAATCAGAGACTTATCTTGCTACGACGAAGGCTAAAAGTCAGATCAGTCCTTGGGAGGTTCTGATTAGAGCATCCGCTGCAATCTGGTTACATCTCTTACTTTCTCCTGTCTTGAATATCTGGTGAGAAATTCTGCTTGTGTTGTTTGTGAGATTGTGAATTTGCAAAAGAAACGATATTAGTCAGAAATGGACTCAACACCAGGAAGGTTTGAGATGGAGAAATTTGATGGTAAAGGTGATTTTGGCCTATGGAAGTATAAGCTACTAGCACAACTTGAGATTCAAGGTTTACTATCTGTTCTTCTTGAAGAAGAGACTTCTGTGTCAGTCTCTGAGAAGAAGGGTGAAGTAGATCCACCCAAGATTAACCCAAAGAGAGCAAAAAAGGATCAGAGGATGAGGAGCCTACTTAGTACTTGCTTAAGTGATATTAAAACTAAGGAAACTCATGCATGAGAAAACAACCTTAGGTATGTGGAAGGCTTTAGAAAGAGATTATCAAACTAAGTCGCTTCCTAACATGATTTATCTCAAGAGAAAGTTTGCATGTTATAAGATGGAAGAGGACAAATCAATAGAGGAGAATGTTGATACATTTCTCAAGCTCATTGATGATCTGGCAAATATTAAGGTTACTATTCCAGATGAGGATCAAGCTATACAGCTGTTATCTGGTCTCCCTCCACTCTATGAACCTTTAGTTCATACGCTACAATATGAAAGTGGAAGAGAGACCCTGACCGTGTATGAAGTAATCACAGCTGCTTACTCAAAAGAAATTGAGTTAAAGCAGAAGGGTCTCCTTGGAAAAGGAAAGATTGTAGCAGAAGGCCTTTATGTTGAGGCAAGGGGGAGATCAGATAAAAGGCAGGATAAGAACAACAAAAGGGGTAACAATAACTCAGGAAAGGGAAAGAATCAGGGGAGATCTAAGTCCAAACCAAAGTTCAATAAAGCAAACAAGGGTGAATGCTTTATTTGTGGTAAGCATGGACATTGGAAAACGGAATGTCCTGATAGAGATCAGAAGAATGGAAATTCTGCAAATGTTGTTTCAGAGGGAAGAGAGCCAATGGTTCTCACTGTGAATAATCAAGCAAATAAGGATAAATGGATTCTAGACTCCGGGTGCACATTTCACATCACACATGATAAAGATCTTCTGTTTGATGTGAAAGAATTTGAAGGTGGAAAGGTGTTGATGGCTAATGACACCTTTAGTGAAGTAAAAGGAATTGGCAGTGTGAAAATTATAAATTCAGACAACTCAGTTGTGATTCTAAAGAAGTTAGATATATGCTAACCATGTGTAAGAATCTTATTTCTTATGGTATGCTGGAGAAGTCTGGATGCACCTATCAAGGTGGAGACTTCACCATAACCTTCTACAAAGGTGGGCAGAAAGTAATTTCTGGGAAGTACAACAATGGTTTATACTATCTGTTAGGAACTGCTGCCAAAGGAGAAGTGAATGTGGCAGTTCCTAAAGAGAAAAAATCTATGTTGTGGCACTCTAGACTGGGTCATATGAGCTCTAAGAACATGCAGATCATGGTCAAGAATGGATACCTAAAGGATAAGGACATTGGTGAGTTAGAGTTTTGTGAAGGATGTGTTCTTGGAAAATCCCACAGGCAAGCTTTTCTTACAACCAAACATACCACAAAAGGGGTACTTGACTATGTTCATTCTGATCTTTGAGGATCTCCTGGAAACACAGAAATTTTGGGAGGTTGCAAGTATTTTGTGAGCTTCATAGATGACTACTCTAAGAAAGTCTGGGCATACTTTCTAAAGACCAAGGATGAGGCATTTCTGAAGTTTAAAGAATGGAAAGAAATGGTGGAGACACAAACTGGTAAGAGAATTAAGTGCCTAAGAACAGACAATGGCTTGGAGTTTTGAAATACACAATTTGATAATTTGTGTAAAGGATCTGGGATAAGAAGGCATAGGAATTGTACCTATACACCCCAACAGAATGGGGTAGCTGAGATGATAAATAGAACTATCCTGAATAAGGTTTGAAGCTTACTGTCAGAAACAGGCTTGACACAAAACAAAAGGGAAGCCCATAAACCAAACAAAGAGATAGAGAAGTAAGTGGGCTTGGTTGTATCCAAGCCCATTTCGGTTTTGTTCAAAGATCTACAAATAGAGATAGTTATAACTCTAACTAACTAACTAACAAAGAAAAGGAGAAGAGAAGAGATGATAAGAGGAGAAGCTTTCTTCATCTTCAAGCTTGATCGACATCTTCTTATTGAGAGAGAGAGAGATTCTTTCGGTTTTTAGATTCTTCCTCTTCTCCATTGTTGTTCTTGATCTTTGATTCTTCTTGTGAACTCTCTTGTACATCTCTTGAGCTAGTGAAGTTTGGGAGAAAAGGATCTCCCACGAGATATACCGGTTTGAGGCCGGGAACTCGTTAAATGACCTGTGTCCATAGATTCAATCATTAATATCAAGCATAAGTGCAATCAAAAGATCGCAAGAAACTCAACAAATTAAAACCTAAAATAGTATTTATTAGATTTGAATGAATAGTATATTTTATTACTTAAATGTAGAACGAACATTTGTCTATATGTTTTGATATAGAATATTATTTTTCAGTTAGTTCAATATTCATTTCATAAATAATATTCAGTTCAATATTATTGCATTTCATTTCATACATCGATAATTAATTTTAATACCGTGATTTTTTCCTAAAATACTACAACCACTAAAAATATTTTTTATTTTTTTGTTTGAGATTTTCTAATTTAAAAGAAATCAAATATTTACAAGTCTCACACCTATTGTTGAAAGCGCAACATACAAAAAGTTAAAATTAAACCAGGATAACTAAATTAAACCAAAACGGATAAATGGTAACCAAAAATCCGGTTGGTATAGACCAACCTCCAACCACCAATGTAAATGAGAACATGTATCGATTTGTCGCAGAGTATAATAGATTCATCTTCTTTTCTATTAGGGTTTCTTCAAATCCAATTTGATCAAGTCTCAGTAGCTAGTCATCTTTGAAGAATGGAGGATGCGAGGGTTGGGTTGTTTGGTTGGTAACTCAGGGCTCGGTTTCTGATCACCTTGTCAATCTGCTTGAGGATGAGCTCCACAAATTGAAAGTGGTTTTGGTGTAAACTATGGTTCCGTTCAATCAAAGTCGCATAAATTGTTGCTTGCCAAGCAATGACTGCTAATTCATTCTTACCTCGAGGACCAATGATAGTTGAAAGCTGATTCAAATAAACATCCCAGTCCCGATTTGCTGTGATATCACATCTTCTATTGACTTCAGTCCAGATCTAGCCTGAGAATGTGCACTAGAAGAGGAGGTGATTCCTTGTTTCATTGTGAGATCCACTGAGAAGGCAAAGAGGGTTGCAACTCAGGCCCCAAATTAGTACTCGATCCCTTGTTGGGCAACAATTCAGCACAAAAATCCAAGTAAGGAACTTGTGCTTGGAGATCCAACCAGAGTTCCATACTACATCATGCCAAGGTACCTTTTGATTATGTACTTTAATTGCAGTGTAGATTTTCCCGGTTGAGAGAGTGCTCTTGATATCATCGTTGATCCACCACTCTAGTTTGCATTGTTAATAGATAGAGAAATCATATATAGTTGAATATGCACTTCTACTTGCTTGTTAGACCTCGCTGGTGGTAGGTTCCATGATCCAGTACTCCAAAAATCAACTATCGATGAGTGTTCAGCTAACCCACCTGTTGTGGCCCTTCAGGGTATAGAAAGGCTCAGATACAACCCAGTTTACTCCAATTATCAGTCCATAATTTGATAGAAGCACCATTCCCAACCTTAACCTTTATCCATTGATAGACCTTTGTCCTTAGTTTCAGCAATTTATTGGACAACCAAGAGTTTATGCTTCTGTTTCATTCTCCATAAATTGCTAACGAAGTTTCTGAAAATCTCTTTGATGAACCATCCCACCCAAATGGAGCCTTGTTTAAAAAAGAGCATCCAAATTAACTTGTATGCATTTGCTATGTTCCAGTTCTGAAGGTCTCGCATCACTAATCCTCCTTCTGTTTTGCAGAGAGTAGCTCTTGCCTAGGAGACCCTTGCAGAGTGGTGCCCTTCTGTAATGCTATTCCACAAAAAGCACTAGAAAGGGATTTAAAGATCTAAATAACCTTTTTGGGAAGTATAAAAGATGTGCACCGAAGGTTTTGTGATGATGGCTATCACTGAGTTGAGGAGCTGCATTCTTCCAATAAAGGATAGATGTTTTATGGCCGAGGCACTGAGTCTCTACTTGACTCGTTGGATCAAAGGGGCAAGATCCAATAGGGTCATTTTTTTAGCAAAGAGGTTGGCCAAGGTATCGTATTGGTAGATTTCCATGGGCAATTCCAGTTGAGCTACTGATGTAATCTCTTTCTGTTTCAGTTAGTTCAAAAGAGAAGAAGGTTGTCTTGCGATGCTGAATGCAAGTCCATATAAGGCTTCAAAGTTCTTTAGGATTGATAAGATATTATGGATGGATCTTGGAGATCTATCAGTGAAGATTAAGAGATCATCTGCAAAACAAAGGTGAGTTAGGTTACTCTCTTTGCATATGTGATAGAAGCCAAATAAACCCTGAGTTGCTCCTTTCTCATCATTTTAGAGAGGCAGTGTTAGAATAAACATATAGGGAGAAATGCGATCTCTCTGTCTAACCCCCCTTTTCCTTTAAAATAATTGTGCAGCTGACCACTGTACGAAACAAAGAATGAATGGGTACGCACAAAAGCATTCAATCCACCTGATGAAGGGAGAAGGGACCTCAATCGCATGGATACATGAAGAGATGAACTTTCACCTGATATCAAATTAAATTTTTATGTTTGGATGTAACACTTTTTTTTTGTTTAAGGCTTAATTTTAGTTCTTTAAGGTTTATTTTTTAGTTTTTAGTTTTTAGTTCATAGTTTAAATTTTAGATTTAATTTTGTATTTTTGGAAAAACATCATATTAATGATGTTCTAGAAAAATAAAATTATAATAGTATTTTTGGAATAAAAACTTAATTTAGTGGTTTACACAATTTATACAATTTATATAAAAAAATACATTACTCTAGTGGACTTTTCGAAGAAGTAATCTACACATGAATTGCAAGAACCTCTAACAAAGCGGCTGATCTGATCGCAAAGAAGCCATTACGTCAAGTTTCATCTATTTGTTTCCATTTTATACCATTTGGCTTAGATGATGTTTTGTATGACAGTCAGAACGGTTCTTAAGCAATAATTTAAGACGTTAGAAAAAAAAAATTTAATTTAATGATGTTTATGAGAGTTATGCTTCTTTTAATAGGATCAATTTAAATAAAGAGAAAAAAAATATAATGAGAAAAAGCAACTTTTTATATTTAAATATTTAGAGTGATTGATATCTTAGGATTTGCACATTTAATTTCTTTTTCGTAAAAAAGAAAAAATTGACTAGTGTTTGATTTGTGCATCGTCCTATCATGCTAATTTTCTGGATGTGGTTCTAATTTTATTGGATGTGCCGATGGGAAAAAACAAAATCAAGAAAGGTCGAACTCATGAGCTAAATATCACATTTAGTTTTGGCTTACACATATAATTTCTCCATGAGCATATATTTATGAAAAAATTGCAATTTTTTAATTAGTAGTTTGTTTTTAATAATACATCATGAACACTATACTCCATATCTGTTTCGATTTGACAGAGAAACAATAAAGATGATGATGATGATGATGGTGATGATGATATAGTGATGATATATGTTGTCTAAATACATATGGTAACCTTCAAATCATAGTAGGGCCACAGGTTTCCACATCAATCTCAACATAATATGACAGTATTCTTGAGTAGTATTTTACTTGCACCTTATGTCCTTTGGAGTTTGGACAACCAATATTCTTTTTGTTCGGTAATCGACTACCAATTATTCTTTGCCATTAATCTTTTGTTTTTTTTCTTTTTGGGTTATCCATTTTGGATAAATAAAATGAAATTGAGAGAGTAAAACAATAAGTTTAACCTACATATTGTGTTATTGCCCAGACAAAAAAAATTTTTTAGAAAGGAGACAAGAAACGGGAATAGTTTATAAAGCGACGAATATGTTTAGGGTTAGGGTTTTGCTCAGAACTGTTAAACTCATGACTACACTCAAACGCGTATTATCGTCGACACATACGTAAGTGGTGTGTGTGTGTATATATAGGTAGGACCATAGGAGAAATAAAGAGGGAAGAGAAAATAAAAGAAAGAGAAAAGGTGAGGTTTAGAGACGTCATTGAAGAGGGAGACAAACTACAATCTCTCTCCCCTTTCTTTACGTCACCTCAGTCTACTCTTAAAAGATTGTTATTTTTTACTTTCCTTCTTTCTCAGTATATATTATAATACTAGTCAAATTAATCTAAAAGTATTAAAAAATTCTTAGTATTTTGATTTTTATCTAATATTATCAAGAATATAGTTAATTACCGAGGAGAATATATTATTGGAGGAGGCAATACAACCACTCATGACCTTGATTTTAGCCACATACTCTATTCGCATAATAACCATAGATTTTAGCTACAAACCCTAAATTATAAATCTTAAATTCTAAACCACAAACTCTAAAATGTAAATCTTTAACTTTAAACTCTAAAATAAAAAAGTTGTTGAAATGTATCTTATAAACTTATTTCATTTGTTATATATAAGTTCTCACATATTAAATCAAAATATCATTGAAGTGTTTAATTATACCATAAACACTAAAACCTAACCCTAAATTCTAAAATCAAAAGCCTTAAGACTAAAATAATAAATTGAGGTATGAATATGAAAATATGATGAAGATTACGATAAATTACATTGAACGTCTCTCTCAAATTACAATGAAATAGAGGTGATTTTGGTTAAGGTATGTAAAATTGTAACCCCCGAAGATAGGGAAATAGAATGTAGATGATAACAAAATTACTTTAATTAATCCTTGTTTTAAATATTTCTGCCTACACCGATTACTCCTGCGCGTATCCGCTAGTCGGTGGTTGTCCAATTAGGTTCCGCCTAAATCCAATTTTTCTAATAATATCACTATTTAACCTACCAAATTATGCTTTTAATTAAAATAGACCACTAAAATTAGGAAAAAGTTTGTTATAATCTTTAAAATAATAAAAATTAGTTAGTTTTGATTTAATAATAAGTAAAAAATATATAAATCACGGTTATAAAATTTATTATGTATTTGTGGAATTGATTTCAATTAAAAATATCAAAATAATTTAAAAACTAGTTTCCAATTAATCTCTGTATATATGGAAGTAGTTAGGAGGACATGCACATATCTTATAGTATTATCTATGTATGTTCTTCTATATTCTCTCCTCTCTTCTACTATATATGTAATGTGATCTCATCATAATCTCAATATACAAAACATATTCACATGGTATCAAGAGCCACGATCTCTCAAAATACATAAAAATTTTCTTTTTCGTTTCTCAAAACAAAACTTGTTTCTCTTTCCGCCATGACTACTCAGTTATTGGTAAGACTCTTACCTCTCTCTTCATTGTTAATCACAACGACCCACATAATCCAATTCTCTTCGTGAACATGAGTTCGGTGACGGGACTAATAACTGCAAACTACATAACTTGGAGTCTCTAGGTTTCTCTGTTCCTTTATAGGCACAATTTGAAGCAATTCACAAGAGAGGAAGTTTCGATCCCAACGCCAACAATTCAACTCAATAATATAACTACACCAAATTGAGCTTTTACAGCCTTGTGTAGATAGGACAAGCTAATCTTCTTAGCTCTCCTTGGTTCAATCTCTCTCTCGCTGCAGCCTCTAGTCTCCACAGCGACTACGATGCTAGAAGCCTGGAACATGATCTGATCTACATATGGTCGACCTTCGCGTGGTGATATCAAAAAAATTAAGGATCAACTAAAGAAGAGTAACAAATGGCAGATGTCCATTGATGAATACATTCAGTCCATCAAAACCAAAGCTGATCAACTAGCCTTACTTGGTAAGTCCTTAGAACATATATGAAGATCCGAATTAGCATCCAAAATTTAAAGAAGTAATTCAAATACTCAATTTCATGTTTATTGTTCGTATTTGGTCTTACATTGTTCAAGTTTATATGTTACATACTAATTTTTATTTTTAGATTTTCGAGTTTTAGGTAACTTCAGATACTTAAAGAATATGCCAAATAAAAAAAATACCTGAACTGATTCGAGAGACCTAAAAGATCAAAACTGGAGCACCCCACCCGATCCCACTCGAACCCGAGATGAATCAAACCAAACCCGATCAGACCTAGTAAAAATATTCAAACAAATTATGTGTGCGCTATAGTTTGAAAGTTGGGTATATGATATCAAACCTCAAACGAGTACTTGAATGCTCACCCTTGTTCTTGCCTTGTCAGGTTCCTGTTTGTATGATGAACTGGATTGGTTTGCAAACACGTGACGGAGAGTTCAATTGGCGAGGGTATCTTTGATGAAATTGCTAGCAAAAACAGAATTTTGTGATTCAACGACGTTGGTGAGGAGTGATCTGGTGTGTTGCGTTGTGTTCATGGAAGGGAAAAAGGTGCAACCTTTTTTGCCTCTAGACATACATCTTATATAGTTTTCTCTTGAGAGATTAGTATGAAGACTAGTTATTATCCTCTTTGTAACCATTCAATCTTTAGACATTTGTGATTTCCATTCATGAAATTTTTTGTTTATATATGACAAAAAAACTTTTATTAAAAAAGCATAAAGAGAGACTTTCACAAAAACCACCAACTTTACAAATGAGGTAAAGATACATCGTGCTCTTGCCTTTCTGAAAGATCAAGTTGCACAAACATTCACAATACACATAAGAATAAAGCTAGTAATAACGGTATGATAGACGACTACTCCATTACTCAAGCAAGAAGATGAATGTTGGCTTACTGCAAAACTTCTTGGAAGTTATTACCACCCGAAGTACTTCAATCTTTAAGTGGTTTTAAAGCTTCTCATGCCAAAAGCATCGAAGCACTAAGAATCTGAATTGGAATGTGATGAGCAAGGCGAGAGAGGACTCCTTCATCCCAAAATTAATGACGAGACGATATTCTTGCTTTACTTTATAAGAGACCAGTTAAATTAATCGCTTAAAAAAAATTGAATCGAGTAAAACATTGGAATATTGGAAGAATAAAACTCTTGGATTTACAAACCTTTAATTATTTACTCTTGAGAGTTGCCAAAATGTGATCATATCTCATGTTATATTTCTTGGTAATTGAACTTTTGGAAGAGCAAGCTAGAATGTTTTTACCCATAAGCTAATACCAAACATGATAAAATCATCTCTCACAAAAGAAAGGGCTGGTAGAACATTGATATGATCCTAGATGAGAGGATCTCGTCCCTTGATGCCCTTCATGAGTTGTGATGATGATGATCAGAATACTATGACCTAAACAGTGGTTAATTGAATGAATCGAGTGAAACTTCTTGAAGTTGCGGAATCTCTTCAAGATTTTCTAAGTTACACACTTGAATAAGAGTGTAAGGATGAATTGTTAGAAACTTCTAAGAGGTGTGGAATCACTCTCAGACTTTCAGAGTTGTGCTTGTAATGCAAGGGTAGAATCCGAATACACTATATAAGCTTTTGATCAAACAGATTTCAGAGAGAAAGTTTTAGAATAAGAAAGTGTTTGATAAGTTTTCTACAAGGAGAGCCATGAAAATATAAAGAAGAAAAGAGAGAGAGAGAGAGAGAGAGAGTGAGTGCATGAGAAAAGGCTTGTACATGCACAATGTCTAGGAAATCAAAACAGACATTAAATACTAAGTTTGAACATAAAATTGGCT
>OVAN01002752.1:0-31853 GCA_900406275.1 Anastatica hierochuntica
ACAGGACAAGGATCGATCGATCCCTGTCTTTCTGTGAGGACATTTCTTCAGCCTTCTTGAGACTTTCTTCGGTGCTTAAATTCCACTCCAAATGCGTTCTTTTAGTCCATTCAAGCTCCGTTCCTGTAAAAACATCAAAGAACAACAAACCGCGCAAAATCGATCCGAATACATACTAAAAACCGTAATTCTCGNAAACGATCCGAATACATACTAAAAACCGTAATTCTCGTATGAAAACCGTAGTAAAAACCGATAAAATATGAATACATCAAGGTGCCATCCTTCTTCTTCACAAACAGGACTGGCGCTCCCCATGGCGAACTGCTCGGGCAGATGAAGCCTTTCTCGATCAGATCCTCCAATTGCTTCTTTAGTTCTGCCATCTCAGCAGGTGCTAGGCAATATGTCGGTCGAGACACAGGAGCCATTCCTGGTTCAAGCTCAATGGTGAAAGCATATCCTCTTTCGGGCGGTGGTCCTTTTAGTGGCTCAAATACGTCCTCATACTGAGCTACCACAAGAATGTCCTTAATCTCCACCGAATCACTTTCCTTAGTGACCGTGATTGTTGCGATGAACGGCTCATTCCCTTTCCTCATGAGCTCCTCTGCTAGCAACATGGAGATGATTGGGACTCCGAAACTCGCCCTAAATCCTTGGAACATGGCCTCCTTCTCAGTTCCAGGAATCCGTACTTGCGCCTGACGGCAGTCCAGGTCCACTCGATGACGATCCAGCCAATACATTCCTAGGATTACGTCATATCTGCCCATCTCCATTTCAATCAGGTTTCCGGTGAACTCCTTTCCTCCAATGACAATTGGCACCCCCACATGGATTCCAGTGGCTCCCATCTTCTCCTTGCCAATTGTTGCAACTTTCTGACTCCTCTGGACAAACTTGCCACGACAATTCCACCTCTTCACCATCTGGGGACTCACGAAGCTACTCGTCGCTCTAGAATCGAACATAGTATAGGCGACTTCTCTCCCTCCAATACAGTTCCTACAGAAGGGCGGTCCTAATCATTATAGGGTTCGTACTCTCTATTTGACTAACTCTTTTCACTTCAACACGGACTCCTATTAATTGAATAGAAAAGATGAGCAACATACCGGCAATAGGCTCAACTCCTTCATAGCCGTCAGCGGCATTGACAACAGCTTCGGGCTCTTCTTCCTCCTCAGCCACTTCTGCAGCAAAGACTCGAGGTGATGGGTCCTGTGGGCGAGGCTGACGCGACGGCAATGGCGGTGGCGGCGGGAGGGGATTAACTCGGGCTTCGAGCACATCCTGGTGTAGTGACCGCTCTGGCCACAGTTGTAGCAACGCACCCAGGGTGCTGGTGGATCGACTCCCGGCAGGTTAGCTGCTGGCAGATTAGCTGGTAGTGGGTTATCTACTAGCGGATTTCCTCTTGGATTGACCGGTTGAGCTGCTGGGGCTACTCTCTGCGGGTAGGGACATTCTCCTCTCTTGTGCCCCATCTGATTGTAGTTGTAACACTGGAAGGATCGAGGTTGCGGGGCATTCGCCTGACCAAAGGCTTGGTTGAAATCTCTCTTGTGACTTTTCGGGTTCACTCGAGGCGGGAGCGGCCTGTTCTTTTCTCTTTCCTCCTTCAAACCCTTCTCCTGATCAGCTGCCTTCTCTATCAGCTCATCCAGAAAATCATACTTCACCAACTTGCAGCGGTTCTTAATCTTAATATCTAGACCATTCAGGAACCTCCTGATCAGCTCTTGCTCCTCTAAATATCGACCAGCGAAACGACGAAGACGGCTGAACTTCTCCTCATACTGACGGACACTCCGATTTCCTTGAGTGATGGTCAGAAACTGGTGCTCCAAAGTATCCATCGCTTCTCGCGGAAAATACTTCCTCTGGAACAGCATCTTGAAGTCGTTCCAAGACAGCTCATACTCTCCCCGAGTATTTTCAACCTTACCGCTCCACCAGACTAAGGCTTCTCCCTTCAGATACTGCACAAATGAAGCTCGGCGGTATATTTCTGGACACTGCAGATGGTCTAAATTCAGCTCCATCTTCCTTTTCCAGTCATCAGCAGTAACAGGGTCAGATTTCTATTCAAACATTTTGTACCCATATCTCTGAGGTGCTTGATATAATCCCAATCGGAAGGTCCATCGCGGAAACGGTTTTGCGGCGGCGACGACACAAACGGCGGCATCCTGGCCGGCGGTGGAGGGGCGGTGGAAGATTTGCGGACCTGTAGGAAACTTCCCTAGCAACTGTCTTCTGGCTATGTGCTCGAACTTGGCTAGCACGATGCCTGGCTAGTTCTGCTTCCAACTCCTCATTCCTAGCAGCGAGTCTGGCAGCTTCCGCTAGAGCATCCTCGGCAGCTCCGCGGGTGACAGACCCTGCGGTTCTCTGAGACGCTCTGGTCTCACTGACAGTGTTCCAGCGATCATTCCTACTCTCGCCTACACTCTCCTGTGAGTTGGCGGGCCGGGCATCAGCGACATTCTCAACAGCAGCAGCTATCACAGTGTGAGCGGCTTCTTCAACCCCGACTGCAGGAGCATCCTAAGGCTGTACAACTTCTTCAACCACGACAACAGGGGCATTAGGGACGATCACTGGCTGAACTTGGGGCTGAACCCTTGGTTGGTTTCCGGCAACATCACGGGGCTAGTTACAATTCACTCTTCTGGTGGCGACCATCTGCAAAAGGAAGACCTCGATTAGACCGGCTTCAAACTTGAAGAAGAAGAAGAAGGGCTTAGCGACAACGAGCTAGGTAGATTCAGATGGAACTGGTGTTCTATTTTTCTTTTAAAATCCCCCTTTCCCAAAACATTTGAAAACACAAGACCGAATCGAAAATCGAAGCCTCTCGGGTCAGAACCGGTTTGGCAAAAACCTAGGCTCTGATACCACCTTTTTAACACTCCAGTTCACCTGGCCAAGGTCCCTCCCGGATCTGTTATCTTCCCTAACTAACTCCAACTTCACAAACAATCTCCCAGAGCATTTCTAATAAAGATCTTATTCCAAAATACGAGTCTAGTTATTCCATCACATAATAAATCCATCTTATTGCTAGGCAGAGCTCCATATGTGAACAGAGTCTTCTCACCCACAGAAAAAACAAGTCTAAAAGAAACTACAACCAAGTTAAAAAAGGAAAACATTTTAAACAAAACCCGGTCCCGAAAACGAACAACCACAGTTCCCATCATCATCTGTTCAGCTGCTCGTCATACTCACCTGCAGGGACAAAAGGGGGAGGGGCAAGGGGAAAGAGAGGGGGAGTGACAGGGGAATCACCCAGTCAGACATGAAATTGCTAGACACGCAACACCGCGAAATAGACTTAACATGCATTCACAGATAACATAGAATTAGCACCAAACAGACACCTATTGTGTCACAGTCACACATGACATACAAAGATGTCCTACACAAAACCCTCGGTTTTCTCTAAAATGCCTTAACCTGCCAGTTACCACCACATTGACTGGCTTTCTCACTCTCTAACTCCCCGGTTTATGATGACTCAGGACTTTCTTTCACTTCTCCGGGGGCGAATTCATTCCCATCATCACATTCCAAACTCAAATCATCACATCCTAAGCACTAGTTCAATTTCCTATACCTAACATTTTAATCATCAAACAGACAGACTCGACTCTCAATCAGGACTGGCAAGCAAGACGCGTTAACCCTATGCTAGCAATGAAAACATCCTAAGGCAATTGTACGGGGGAATAGCTACGGGAATAACGCCTCACCTTGACAAACTGCAGACGCGGAGACTTGGCGCGGATGACTTCCATGACAACTACTGAACTTCTGGACCTGAACCAAAAAGGAATTCGGATTAGAGCTTAAATTCGAAACCTGCCTAGAAAGGAAACTTTCCATTTATGGAAACCTGCCATAAATGGAATTTTTCTAAAACAGAAACTTTATAAATCGGGAAACCTGCCCAAGATAGAAACTTTTCTGAAAAGGAAACTTTCCAAAAATAGAAACCTTCCAAATTGGGAACTTGCCAAAAATGAAAAGTTTCCATAAATGGAAACTTCTAAGACCGAGCACCAGACCACTATGGAAACGACTACGGAAACGCGGAAAAGGAACGAATCGGAAAACGCGGAAATCCTCACCTCACGTTTTACCGTCAGCGACGAAAACGGAGGGGGAGACTCGCGACTTCATGGGCACGAAGGCTGGGAGCGGCGGCGCGGCTCGAGCGACGGCTCGGCAGAGGTTTGTTCAGGCTTGGGTGAGGGCTGGGAGGCTCGGATCGGCGGGGACGAAGGCTCGGGCTCTCGGGTTAGCTCAATCGGCAGCTCGGGTTCTCGATTCAGTGGTTGCGGCGGCTGGAGAAGAGAAGACGACGATAGTGAAGGCTCGAGAGACAACGGCAGCGACTGAGGCGCATGATCTGAGGCAGGAGGCAACCATCGGTTGCTCGGGTCGACTTGCGGCGCGATTCCCGAGGGTCGCGGCGGTGAACAGCGGCTCGGAAGGGTCGAGGGTGGCGTAGAGAGACTCGGCAAGGCTCGGCTAGGTTTGGTTCGCGCGGGTGTGGCTTGACGGCTAGGGTTCACGGTTTTGGGGAGAATTTTGACAGAGCTTTGCTGCGGGGAAAAGTGTTGCTCGTTTCTCGAGGCAACGACTCCTTTAAATAGGAGGAGGAGAGTTGACCTATGGTTTTCGCGACTCGGTTTAGCGAATCGGTTTGGTCAACGCGGTTTAATTCCGATTCCAGATCGGGGTCATTACAGGTACATTCGTAAGATAAAGATCTAGTGGCTCGGACCAGACAATCCGCCTTCCTATTAAACGTGCGAGGGATAAGATTCAGAGTGAATCCCGTAAGCAATGATCGTAATCCTTGGAATTCGTCGATGAGTGTCTGAAAAGCAAGCCATTCTTCTGGGTTCCGAATAACAGAAGTCAACTCGATACAGTCCGTCTCAAAAACCTGACAGGTGAATCCCCGTTCGTTAAATATCCGCATTGCCCAAATCATTGCTTCCATCTCTGCATGTAATGGTGAAAGGCACCGTCTCTGATCTCTGATCTCTGGTCCCCATAAGTATAGTCCTTCCCTGTTCATTTAGACACAACCACCCCCATGCCAGAAATAGGTTCTTTGTCCTTTTATGCTCCACCGATGCTACAATTTACAAAAAATTTTGTCCCCACCTATAGTTTGAGGAAAACCAAAATTAATTATTAAATTTTGAACTTTAATTATCCTAAATTCTAAAATTAAATATTAAAATCTAAACCCTAAATTTAAAAAAATATTAAACCCTAAATATAAACATTAAACTCAAACCCTAATATATAAGGGCAAAATGTCTATTTTGTTCTCTAAATTATGACAAATATGAAGATTGAAAAAATTATGGCATATTTGAGAATAGCTCATATTTTTATGACATATTTACAATTTCCTCTTAATATAAATAACTAAATTATACTTAGCTTGTGATTGGTATTGGGGTAGTTATTTTGGTCTTACGTAGTCGACAAATATCTAGAACAGTAATTGCATTTTTTCTTCACAAGAGTTTTTTTTTGGTAAACTCTTTATTCACATGTGATAAAATGTGTAAACGGTGCAGTACTGCTGAGGACAATTAATCATGTTTTCTTTGAATGTGATTCGATCGAGCAGATTTGAGATTTTTGTAGAAACCCGACAAAGCCGAAGAATTTTCCAACAAAATCACTATACACTAATATGGATTACCTTTTTTGACGAAATCCTATGAGGGACCAAAGTAGAGGGTGTGAACTCTATCCATGGATGTTATGGTTAATTTAGAAAGGAAAGAATCAAAAGGTATTCCAAGGTGTACATATTCAAGATGACGATATCCTGAAGGATGCATAAAATGATTTTGTAGCCTAGGATGAAGCGGAAAGAGGACTAACTTCGGTCATAGAAATAAAAGTTCCAAAGAGTTCACGACCAACTGGTTTAACTTGTCGTATAGATGGATCTTGGAAATAGTATGATCCTACTTTTGCTCTTGGTAGGATCTGCCAGGATAGAGACAACAATGTAATCTTAGTTGAAGCCAAATGTCTCTGGCGAAGCCTCTCATCCCTGCACTCAAAGATGAAAGCTCTATTATGGGTCATGTCAGAATTACATACCAGAAGCATAAATTGCCAGATATTTGAGACATATTGCACCAAACTTGTCAATATCCTTCACAACCCGAACGACTGGCCAGCTTTCTATACTTTCATCCAAGACTTCCAACTCTTTAGGGGCTTTTTCTCAGGCTTCTCATTGTCTACCATCCCGCGTACGACGAATACACAAGCAGATTGTCTGGCACGAGGATCCCGTATTATTTTGCATGATTATATTTTTGTAGACTCCTCTACTTCAAAATGGGTAACCAGTTACAAAGTGACTTTTTAATTAATGTGTGATTGATGAAAAAGTTTTTCTTCATATGTTTATATATAGCCTTCTAATATTCAGTGGAAAATAAAATATATAGCAATTTTCAAAAATCATTTTTTTGTCAATTTCAGAAATCACTTTAAAATTCAAAAGCATTATATAGAAATTTAGTGCACCTTTTTGCAAGTTCATCCAAAATTTTTTTTAGTATAAATAGTTGTATGTTGCATTTACAATAAAGTTTTACATCATTTTTTATAATTTGACTGTTGTAGAAGAAATCTTAAATTCAAATAATGGCGTCGACTCTACGTTTAGATAGTAAAATGTATATTCTTTCTTTTTGAAACTACACATTAATTAAAACATCACTCCATGGATGGTAACCCAACTAGGAGGACTAGTGTTTACAATTGCTAATTCATGAAATAAAATTCGAGCACTTCGAGCCAAGCAATTTGCCTATACATTCTTTGTGCGCGGGATACCAGATAAAGAGAAATCTGGGAAGTGATCATGTAACATTCGAAAATCTTGAGTGAGTGTGAAGAAGGCTGACCAGTCTTCCGATTTTTGAGTGATCGTGATGAGCTCCATGCAGTCTGTCTCAAAATGTTAGCAGTTTATCCCTTTTTGTTGAATCTCTAACATCGCCCAAAGTAATGCCTTCATCTCAGAATGCAAGGGTGGTAAGCTCCTTCGGTGACATTTTTTCCCAAGTAATATTATCTTGTCCTCTCCATCAAGACAAATTCATCCAAGCCCCGATGTAGGATCATGTTGTCTCCATGGTCTGTTCAGTCGACAAAAAATTTCATTGGGTTCCCAAGCCCTTGTGTTATCTGATTGTTCGGGTTGTAACAGTAGTTTTTGTGCCTCTTTCCAGGCTAAGAATTCAATTTTTGCACTTCTCCGGATTTCTCCGATGTCTAATTGTGTCCCTTGGAACACATTTTGGTTCCTCACTTTTCACATGAACCACAAAAATCAAGGTTAAATATCATGATTATCTTGGTCATGATTCCGTAGGGGGTTTCTTCAAAAGAGATAATCCATATTAGAATAAAGCGACTCCGTTGAAAACTCTCTAGTCGTGCCGAATCTTTGCAATTTGTCCAAATTTGTACAATAGATGGACACTTAAAAAATATGTGGTTGAGTGTTTCATCAGAGGCACCACACCGCTTGCAAATAGTATCACATTGTATCCCCTTTGTTATAAGTCCCGTGGTTACCGTCAGGCTCCCTGTGAGCATTTGCCAAAGAAAATGTTGTATTTTTAGAGTACATCTAGTCTTCCAAAAATGTGCCTTCATGACATTTAAACTCGGCCCCCAACCATAATTATTTATTCGGTTTACCTCCAATGAATGGAGAATTCGATAGCCCGATTTAACTGTATAGTGTCCTGATTTTGTAAAATTCCATACCAGGTCATCATCTGTTAGAATCTGACTTGGCTGGATACCCCGAATTAAATCCACGTCCTCTGGTACCATTAGTTGTCACAGAACTGGTACGCGCCACTCCCTAGTAGTTGGATCTATTAAGTATTTCACCTCAAGCGTAGGATGTCAATCACTTCCCGGACCACGCGCTGATCGTGGCTGCGTATCCGGTATCCATGGATCATTCCACACTGATGTGTTAATCCCAGAGCCTATCCTTTTTCGAACACCTTGTCTTAGTAATTCTTGTGTAGCAATAATGTTTCTCCATCCAAATGAAGGAGAATAAGGCTTTTTGGCCTGTAAAGGATGCACCTTCCTATAGTATCGACCTCTTAAAATCTGGGCTACCAATGAGTTAGGGAGCTGAATAAGTCTCCATAATTGTTTGGCTAATAAGGCTATGTTAAAGTCTTCTAGAGATTTAAAACCTAAACCTCCTTCGTCCTTAAGAACATAGAATTTGTCCCATGCAACCCCATGGAGAGCGCGGTTACCTCCATTGGAGCTCCACCATAATTGGGAGATCGCACTGGTTAACTATGTAGTTAAACCTTGGGGGAGCTTGAAGCATGACAGTATATAATCGGGGAGTGCGAGGGCAACTGATTTAATCAGAATTTTCTTCCCCCCTTTTGACAGAAACTTCGAGGACCAACCATTAACACGGTCTCTCAATCGTTCTTTAACGTAATTGAAAATCTAGCTTTTTGAGCCTCCTATACTTTCAAGGATTCCTAAATACGATCCTATGCCACCTTCCTTCGTAATGCCCATTTTAACTTTTATCATGTCTTTGGTCTGCCCTGGGACATTCTTACCGAACATAATTGATGACTTGACATGAGGCATTCCCATAATCCCGCAATATATCCAAGATTACTTGGCATTGTAAATCCTCTGCCTTACATTAGAAGAGACTATCATTCGCAAATAGTAAATGTGATACTATCAGACTATGTTGTGCTAACTTAACCCCCGTTAAAGTGTTTTCCATTTCTTTCCGTTTTATATTGGCAATTAACACTTTCGTGCATATAATAAATAAGTATTGTGACAGAGGATGTCCTTTTCTGAGTCCCCTTTGGGGTACGATATATCTTTTTGGTTGACCATTAAATAGGACCTTATATGATACAGATCGGACACACCACATCAACCAAGAAATCCACAAATTACCGAAACCCATTCGTCTAAGAACTACTTCCAGAAATGGACATGCTACGCGGTCATAGGCTTTACTCATATCCGTCTTTAGGGCCATAAACTCATATCTACATGCCTGATTCGTACGTATCCCATGAAACATTTTTCTGAGCTATCAGAATGTTATCTGTAATTAATCTCCCTGAAACAAATGTCGATTGTGTCTCTGAAATTACTCGAGGAAGAATATGCTTTAACCTCAAACACAAAATCTTGGAAATAATTTTGTAGCTCACGTTGCACAAACTTATTGGCTTGAGCTCTGTCATCCTTTTTTTTTATCTGTCTTTGGTATAAGACAAATATGTGTCTCGTTTAAATGATCATCAAACTTTCCTGGCGTGAAAAAATTTCGAACCAATTTGACCAGATCATCCTTTAGGACTCCCCAATATCTTTGAAAAAACAAAGTCGTCATCCCATCTGGGCCTGGAGCTTTCTCTGGATGCATCGTGAAAAATGCCTTGTTTACTTTCGTCTCCGTAACATTCTTGGTTAATGTCCGACTCATATTTTCTGGAATAACAGGTACTACATTCTAGAGAACCGGTGTCAAAACACATGTCGTAGTGGGTTTAAAGAGCTCATCAAAATATTCTATCGCTTTTTTCTATTCCTTACGGTGTTTCATCCTAATCCCCGTGCATATTAAATAAACCTGTGATCCGATTTCGTGCTCGTCTTTGTTTTGTCGATGCATGAAAAAAATGTGTATTCCTATCCCCTTCTCTTAGCCATAAATTCCTACTTTTTTGTTTCCAGTAGATTTCCTCATCCCTTTATGCTTCCTGCAATTTCCCCTTAATTTATGAGATAATCTCCGGACTTACGGAAACATCATTTTGAGCCTCTTCCAATTTAGCCTGCCAAGCCTCAAGATTTTCCTTGCCTGGTAGGACATTGTTTTTCCTCCACCAAGAGACAGAATTCCTACAGTTTTGTACTTTTTCCATATACATGGGTTCCATGAAGTTCCTTGTTCGCTTCCATCCATCCTCTATGGCTTTTGTCAATCCTTCCTTCTCAATCCATCTTTTATCAAACCGGAAATGATTTCGATATCTTTCTGGTTTGTAATTAAAATTCATTAGAATCGGCCGATCATCTGAACCTAATCTAGCCAAATATTCTGCCTTTGAGTATCTAAAAACATTGTGTCAATCCTCATTACCTACTGCTCTATCCATTTTACAGCAAACATTTTGTTTATTTCTTGTTCCTTTCCATGAGAGTTGATCCCCAGAACACGGAAACTCAGTCATCTCGCAATGCCCAAGCATCTGGTTGAAAAGTACAAAAGATGATGTCAATCTCATTTCCCCCCCCCCCTTTTTCTTGGTTTCCAGTAAGTTCATTTAAATCACCGATCATCATTCAAGGAGATAGCTGTTATGTTCCTATTTGCATCAATTGATCCCAAGCTTTATACCGTTCCGCATTCACAAGTTCACCATAAATAAAAGAGATAGAAACTTTGAATATTAAAATAATATAAATAAAACTAAATTTTCATTAAAATATGTATTAAAAATCTAAAACAACGGTTTCTATTAAATAATGATGAGTTCTGAAGCAAAGTGAGATGGAAGCTCTCCTTTGAGCGATACGAGAATTGCTTGAAAGAAAGATAGGTTGACAGGACTTTGAGACGGACAATGTACAAGTAGTCTCCATCATTCAATCACTGAAAAATGGCCAATTTTCCCGAATTTTATTGACGATTTCTGCACCCTTCATTTATTGTTTTCTTTGTTTACTATTTTGCTAATTTCACTCTTTAAACTCAAAGGAAAACTGCTTAATATGTGCTATAATTTCTTGCTCATCTCTCTTTTGTAAACAACTTTTCTCCTGATTGGATCACCAACCGTGGAATTTTTCATTAGATGATTTGATTGGAAAAAAAAATTTGAGTTATGAAATGATATTTAAACTGAAACAAAAATAAATAAAATAGATACATGGAGAGACGTGCAAGATTTTTAAGAAAATGGGCAACAGTCCTAAGCAACATCGTAATCATAATTATTTAGGCCAAGTTCTTTTTGATAAAAAAATTTTTAGGCCACATTTAACAAATAATATTTTAGTTATTAAATTAATTACATGTTTAAGTGTTTCTAACTATGAACTTCTTCTTTATTATCACTATCATTTAACAAAAGAAATGTTCTTTTATTGTCATATCTTATACTATTTTATATTTTGTACTAAAGAGCGTATAGATTTTTAGAAATATTAAATGTAATTTTAACCAAAATTTTAGAGATGATATATTGTCAATTAAGTGTTTTGAAAAATGATATTAAGTGTGGATGTCTTTCTCATATATATACTTTTGAGAAAAGAAAACTCTGAGAAGTAGGGAAATCTCTCAAAAACCCTAGCTGTCAACCTCTTCTTTCTTTCATCTTCGATTTAGGGATCAATGAATGGTGGCTCCTAAATAACCGTTTGCTAATCCCTTCAATGTTTTTTTTGTTTTTTCTTTATTTTTTTTTCTTTTTTATGGTTTGCATCGAATATGTCTTGATGATGTTCTCGGATTTGGTGTCTACTGATTTTTTTTGTCAAATTTTGGTGCTATCGATATGGTTTTTTCTTGGGTCAGAACAGAAGATCGACGGGATATTGCCGGATTGGAAGATTGACGGGGTGTTGTTGAATTGGAAGATCGTCGGGGTGTTGTCGAATTGGAAATTGACGGTGAGACTAAGCTCTCAGAGGTACATCAACAACTTCAACATGTTTTTCATGTTATGTCTCTATTTTGGATTTTACCGTTTCAGGATTCTACCCAAATGATTGGCAAGGAAAAAAGGAAATTCATTATTACCAGATTTTTCATGTTGTGTTCTACTGAAACCGCTATTATGGATTAAAGAAAAACAAACAATGTGAAGTGAAATTAACTTTGGACAAAATTTTCATCAATGTATCATAGGAAAACCATACAAAAATAGGATATGTAAGATCATTGGTATCCATCAGTTTTATCTTTATCTTCTCTTTCGTTATGTAATTTGCAGATATGTGTCCAATTCAATATTAATAAAATCTCAACATTAAAAAATGATATTAAAAGGCCACATCCTTGAAGGTCCTGAGTTGGAACTGTCAAGACTTGGGAAGTAATCTGACAATTGATACGTTCCGAGATTTATGGAATAAATTTAGGCCTGATGTTTTATTTTTATCGGAGACAAACCAATCTTCTCTTTGTCTAAATAAATTTTAATTACATTTTGGTTATAATCAGTTGTACACGGTAGATCCGATTGGATCAAGTGGTGGTCTTGCTTTATTTTATAATGATGAATAAAACTTGATATCTTGTTTGCTAGTAATCGCATTATTGACACTAATCCTACTATCTATAGATTTAAAGTTTCCATTTCATTTGTGTATGGCGAACCGGTAGCTGCAAATCAGTATAAAGTTTGAGACAAATTAATGGAAATAGGAGCGCAATGATCACATCCTTGGATAATGATAGGTGACTTCAATGAGTTAACTGGTAATCACGAAAAGAAAGGAGGTAAAATGAGGTCTGCAAATCTTTTGTTCCGTTTAATCAGATGCTTAGTCATTGTGGTATGTCGGAGTTTCCATGTGCAGGAGACCAATTATCATGGAAAGGTAAGCGAAGTAAACAAAATTCCGCTGCAAGTTAGATAGAGCAATCGGGAACGAGGACTGGCATAATGTTTTCGAATTTTCTAAAGTGGAATATTTGGCAAGAATTGGGTCAGATCACAGGCCAATTTTGTTAACATTTAATTACAAGCCAGAAAATTTTTATAAAAACCTCCGCTTTGACAAAAGATGGATACCTAAGGAAGGTTTCGCCGAGGTTATTGAAAATGGATGGAATCGTACACGAAATTTTAGGGTGCCAGATAAAGTTGATAAAATATAAAATTACATAAATTCAATTTCATGGTGGAGGAAGAATAATATTCAACATGGTCGAGAAAATATCAACATTTTAAAGGCTAAACAGCAAGAGGCTCAAAGTGGTGATTCACTGTCTCAGAAAATTATTGTACAAATCAAGCGAAAGCTGCAAGAAGCTTATAAGGAAGAGAAACTTTACTAGAAACAAAAGAGTAGGAACTTATGGTTAAAAGAGGCTGATCAGAATACCAAATTTTTCCATGCGTCCAAAAAGCAACGAAAAGCACGAAACCGCATCTCAGGTTTATTTGATTTACAAGGATCATGGGAGAAATCACCAGAGAAAATGGAAACAATAGCGGTCGAGTATTTTAATGATTTATTTACAGCTACATCTGTGGGTAATATGTCAAGGATACTCGAAAATGTTAAACCGGTTATTACAGATAGTATGAATCAAAACTTAACTAGGGAGGTCACAGAGTTGAAAGTACGACATGCACTTTTTTCTATGCATCCCGAAAACGCCCTTGGGCCAGATGGAATGACCGCCTTATTTTTCCAGCGTTACTGGGGATTTTAAAGGAGGACTTGGTAGATCTGGTCCAGAAGTTTTTTCAGTTCGGGAGCTTTGATGATCGATTAAATGTGACAAATATTTGTCTCATCCCTAAGATTATTCAGCCTAAAAGAATTGCAGAACTCAAGCCTATTAGCTTATGTAATGTGGGATACAAAATTATATCCAAGGTTTTGTGTTTAAGGTTAAAGAAGTTACTCCCACGTGTAATTTCAGATACTCAGTCGACTTTGTGTCCGGGAGGTTATTTACGCATAATATACTCATTGCCCAGGAGATGTTTCATGAACTGCGCACAAATGATGCTTATAGGCATGAATTTACGACTATTAGGACAAATATGAGTAAAGTTTATGACCGCGTAGAGTGGTTTTTTTGGAAGCAGTCTTACTAAAATTGGGGTTTGGTCACGTCTGGGTGTCATGGTTAATGTGGTGTGTTTGATCGGTATCATATAAAATCCTTTTCAACGGTCAGGCAACTGGTAATATTGTTCCTCAGAGAGGATTAAGACAAGGCGACCCGTTATCACTATACTTGTTTATTATTTGTACGGAGGTCCTCATAGCGAATATCAGACAAAATGAAATGGATAATGCCTTAACATGGGTCAAGATAGCACGCCATAGTCCGAAAATTTCCCATTTACTTTTTGCTGATGATAGCATGTTCTTCTGTAAAGCAGAGGAATCGCAGTGTCAAGTGGTTTTGGATGTGTTGCGGGACTATGGGGCCTCGTTGGAACAAGTTATAAATTTTGATAAATCTTCTGTTATGTTTGGCAAAAATGTCCAGGATCACACAAAGGATATATTAAAGGCATTATTGAGAATCGTTAAGGAAGGAGGTATACGTACCTAGGGATGCCGGAAAGTCTAGGAGGGCCTAAAAGTCATATTTTTAACTATATTAGAGAATGATTAGGTGATCCAGTTAATGGATGATCGTCCCAATTTCTATCGAAAGGGGGCAAGGAGATCCTAATTAAATCTATTGCTCTTGCTTTATCCAATTACGTTATGTCATGCTTCAAGCTTCCAAAAGCGTTAATATCAAAGTTAACCAGCGCGATTTCCCAACTTTGGTGGAGCTTCAATGGATGTAATTGCGGTCTCCATTGGGTTGCATGGGACAAATTTTGTATACCGAAGAAAAAATGAGGTTTAGGAATTAAATCTCTAGAGACATGTAATACATCATTATTGGCAAAACAATTATGGAGACTAGTTCAATTTTTAGATTCTCTGGTTGCCCGTGGTGTCTTACGAGGACGGTACTTTCGAAAGGTTCACCCCTTAAATGCCAAAAAACCGCACTCTCCTTCTTTCTGATGGAAGAGTATTTTCGTCACACAGAGATTGCTTCGGCAAGGGATAAGAATAAGGATAGGATCAGAAATTAATACATATGTATGGCAAGATCCGTAGCTCCCAGATGTATTACCGCAACCGGAAAGAGGGAGGGAAAGTATTTGGTATCCGAATTTAATGGTTCAACAACTAATACATCCCATGAAAAGGGAGTGGCACATGCCGTTTTTACCCGAATTCCTGAATCCATAAGATTTGGAGGTAATTAGTGGTATCCATCCAAGTCGGACCACTACTTATGTTAGTTTGATATGGCATTATACTAAATCTGATCATTATATGGTTAAATCAGGATATAAACTTCTAAATTTTGTGGAGATTACTAAAATAAATAAGAATGGTTGGGGGCAGGTTTGGAGGTATTGAAGGCATATACTTGGAAAATAAAATGTCTGCTGAAAATACAACATCTTATATGGCAAGTAATTACGGGGATTTTGGCAGTCACCACTGAGTTGGTCAATAGGGGAGTACATTGTCATGCGGTGTGTAAACGATGTGGTTCAGCAGCAGAGACTATTAACCATGTGTTCTTTGAGTGCCAATCGAGTGTTCAAAACTGAAATTTATGTAGGGATTTGACGAGGTCTGAACTTTTCCCGACAAGCTTGCTCTATACTAATATGGATTACCTATTTTGGAGGTGTCCTCTACAAGATAGAGATAACCACGATATCTTCCCATGGATATTATGGATTATATGGAAATATAGGAATCAAATGGTTTTCCAAGGGATTACTCAGGACATTGGAGAGCGTCAGCATACTGCGGAGACTGAATACTTAGCTTGGAAGGAAGCGCGAGTTGGATGTCCCCCTCCTGACGGGCAATTACTCGATCAACCAAGGGCGACTAACGGTTTTATCTGCAGACTCGATGGCTCTTGGAAACAAAATTATCCGACTGCTGGACTTGGATGGATTTGTTTGGATAGGGAGGGGAAACTATTACTACTTGTGGCAAAGTGTCTTCGACGGAGCCTTTCACCATTGCATTCAGAGTTGGAAGCTTTGCTCTAGGCGATGTTTTTACTTCGTGGCAGAGGAGTAGATGGTCACCATTTTCAGACGAATTGTGCGAGCTAATTACTATTACTCAAAATTCGGATGATTGGCCTGCTTTCGAGACACATCTACAAGACTTTCAGATGCTACGTGATCACTTACCAGGCTTCTCTCTATCTCACATCCTGCGAACGAAGAATCAACAAGTGGATTGTCTGGTTCGGGGTTCTCATCAAATTTTTCATGATTATATTTATGTAAACTCTAGTCCTCCGGTTTGAACATCCTAATACAGAGTAAATTTCTAATTAATGTTTGGTTGACAAAAAAAACCTCATTTTAAACTTAGCCATAACCCATAAGCCTCCCCAGTTTTAGGCACGGCACTGACATAATGTATTTGGGAATAAGGGAGCCACATGCATTCCGTGGCCTGGGCCATCTTGGCGGTTGTCAACCCTTTTTCTTGGCACCTTTTGCATTTACTCATTCTTTGTATTTTTATGTATTAATTAATATCTTATATATTTCACTTTCGTATTCTTTGCATGTCCTATCACTTCTTTTCCATATCCAAATCTAAATTTAATATCGAACAATATGAGTTACGAATAGTAATGTCACATACAAAAATTATTTGTAAGTTTAAGTCACTTTGAAAGTTTGTAAATGATTAAATCCTTCCATAAATGCTGGCTGCTCATCTTCGTATAGCCAAAAAATTACAAAATAAAATGGTAATCGTTATTTTTTCATGAAATTGGCAACCAATAAACATTTATATTCAAGAATATTATGTTTCAAAAACTTTTAAGTCCATGAGACAAGTGTCTTCATAGGAAAGTGCCTTTAGGTCAAGTGGTTAAAGGTCCACCTCTGCGGTCACCCCACCGGAGTACGACTCCACTAAGTCGCGTTGCCCCATATAATAAGATTATTTGGCTATGGATTTAGCCTTGTCGATTCAATTGTTAACTAAAAAAAGACTACAGTCTTAAAAAAAACACAATATCGAATGCAAAGTCAATATACGAAATGAAATTACAAATATAAAAAAAAATTACAAGATTGTTTTAGAACTTTTGTTTTATTTTATTAAAACTCAAAATATGGAGTAAGTGTTCTAAACTAAATAGAGTATTGTCTAAAGGTAACAATTTTTAAAAAAAATATTTTCTATTAAGTAAGTAAAGGTTAGTTTTCGGGAAACTACAAATTTTTTGACATACATTATTATATTTGATATGTTTTCGTTTTATTAAAACTAAATAATATCGGGTTTCCGTCAGAAATTTTGAATAAAAGTTTGATGGATAAAATTCTGTCAAAATCCTATTGGAATTCTATTAGCAACTTTCCAGAAAATTGCATCCACGAGAGTTTTGATATATATAAATTTTGTTGAGCATCATGATGAGCCGGCCTATGAATAAAATTCTGCATAATTGATTGAGATTTTTTTGCAAATTGTTGGAAAATGATAGGCAGAAAAGTTAAAATTTAAGGTATGAGAGAACGAACCAAATTGCATGGAAGAATAAGACTATCATGTGTGTGTGTGTGTGTTGTTGTTGTTGTGTACTTGTGTTGTATGGACCGCCCAACCAATAATGCAGCCACAAGTTCATTGTTGAATCATTTGTCTTCATTTACACAAAATTACAAATTCCAACTTTTTATTTATTTTTATTGTGGGGACAAAACTTAATGCATGAATACGATCGGTAGCCGTCGCTCCTACAATATCTACGGTCTTTAGAGATTACGGAGAGATTACGGTAACAATTGTTCGTACATTGAAGGCGAGTGAAAGAAAAATAGAAAGTGGAGGAACGAAATTACTACAATTAGACAACTAAACAAATGATAAATTTGTAAAGAGTATATAGAATAAATGAAATTACAACATGAAACAATATCAAAAATAAACTGAAAGATTAAAAAAAACGACAGATAAAAAAAAGGTTCCTCTTTGGTGGGCTTAAGACCCTCTTTCTCCTTTAGAGTCTCTCATTTTTAAGGGATTAAGAGCTTTTGTTTGGTTATAACTTCTCTTTTCCTCCACGTTTCTTATAATTTTCGGCCAAAACATAGCTTTTGATTGTCAGTTTCCTTGTTTTTAGCAGTTACCTTCTTATTCGTTGGAAGAACATTGCTTTTGAAACCCAGAATTTCGACTCTCTCTTGTTCTTTCCTCTTCCTGTTCGCTTTCATACTTCTCATTGAAACCATTTCTTTCCTATGGACTCTGAAGTTGACATAGCCTTACAAGCCATGACCATTAATGAAGATGATATCCCTTTTGATATGCCTGATTTACCGGAGTTCTCTTCCTCTGAGCGCAATGTCCTTAGTATCATAGGACGTACTTTGAATCCTCCTGCTCAACCGATGGAGGACTTAATCCTTGACCTTCCTCGCAAGTTCAGAGCATCGGACCGGGTAAGGGGCGTCGCACTTAGCAAGGACAGATTTCAGTTCTTTTTTACTTACAAAGAGGAGATGGAGGAAGTTCTCAATAAGGGTGCTTGGACGTTCAATGATTGGTCGGTGGTTATGGATCGTTGGTGTGAAAATCCTCCGGAGAATTACCTTAACCTCATGCCGGTTTGGATTCAAATACGTAACATCCCTGTTAACTTCTATACGAAGGAATCCATTTCTTACTTAGGAGAGCGCATTGGACAAGTCACGGAAGTAGCCCTTAATTTAACAAAGAGTCAACGAAAGGATTATGTGCGTGTAAAAGTCCTATTTGATGTCTCCAAACCAGACCAAAGATACAAAATCGTTAACTTCCGCAATATGGGACCAATGAAACTCCTTGTTGATTTCGAGAGAGTTCAAAAGAGGTGTTACAACTGTCAGAGACTAACCCATGCTAAAGAGCATTGCCCTCTCCTTTTACAAGACCGGCCTTCCGCAACGGTTTTGTCGAATAAGGAACAGAGTCATGCTAAGAGTACCGAGACACCGTCAGCGCCGATTTTATCACCACAAGACCCTCTGTTTGGTGTGCTATCTGAAAAGCAAGTGGGTGTGGATCCAAGCACTGGGCGTAGGCGCATAGTCCCTGAGGTGCTTCACGAGATGCGCCAGTATCTCATGGTTGATGACACTGATGAGCGTCAGGCGCGTATCCTCCGGATCCAGAGTACCGTCGCAGAGGTTGAAAAGGATCCTGAGGCTCAAAAACGGCTATTCAGATTGGAACAGCCACCCATCTTCCATAATGATGTTGATAAGGGTAAGGGGATTGTCTTTGATTTTGAGCAACAACAGATGGCCGACACTACTCAACCCCATGGCCTGAAGCTCATGGGAGCAGCTATTCAGGCAGCAAGAAGTTGTTTCAGCCTTCAAGAAACTTTTCTCGATGGCCTTAAACATTCTGATCCCCCGCGCATTGCTCTCTCTGATAGTGGTTCTATGGTTTTCAAAGCAGCTTCGATGGGAGCTTGCTCTTCCCGGACCATTCAGAAATCTTTAAAGACTCGTCGGAGGCCTTCCAAGGCTAAGCGTATTGCTTCTACTCGAAAATCAGCCCCATTTACTTCTTCAAAAGTTCCTGCCGACATAACAGACCAGTCTCCTGTACCAGTGAAGCACACAGTCAAACATATATATAAAAGGAAGGCTACGTCAGCAATCGGTTCCCCAGTTAAGATTTCGAAGCGTCAATCTACTGAGGTTGTTCCGCGGTCGGAACGGCCGGAGCAAAAATGAGACTTGTGAGCTGGAACTGTCAGGGCCTGGGACTGGAACTGACAGTTCAACGTCTCATGGAAATATGCAAATTGTATTTTCCTGAGATTATGTTTCTTATGGAGACGAAAAATAAAAAGGATGTTTTAGTTGATTTGCAAGTTTGGTTAGGCTACGATCAAATTACTACGGTTGAGCCTATTGGTGTTAGTGGAGGTTTAACTATTTTGTGGAAGAACAGTGTTAGGCTAGACTTCGAGTTTGTAAATAAGAATGTAATTGATGTTTTTGTACAGTATGATGATTTGTCTTTCTTTTTATCTTGTGTCTACGGTGCTCCGGACATGGGTTCACGTCATCTTGTGTGGGAGAGATTGTTACGTATTGGCTCACAAAGAAAAGATAGCTGGTGTTTGGTGGGTGATTTTAATGATATTTTGCATAATGGAGAAAAGTTGGGTGGGCCAAAGAGAAGTGAAGTGTCCTTCAAACTATTTGCTGATATGTTAGCTTCCTGCGAAATGAATGAACTGCCGAGCTCTGGCAACAGTTTTACATGGGCCGGGAAGAGACACACGCATTGGGTTCAATGTAAACTGGATCGAGCTTTTGCTAATAAGAGCTGGCTTGTAAAGTTCCCGGAGGCCTTGCAAACTTTCTTGGATCCCACGGGTTCGGATCATCGTCCAGTGTTGTTGAACCTATTTGCGGAGTCAAAGATTCGAAGAGGCCAATTTCGCTTTGACCAGAGGTGGATTGGTCAAGCTGGTGCGCGTCAGGCGATTAGGAAGGCCTGGGTCTCTGATTTTAGCTCTGGAAGCAAAGATGTACTTCGATGTATTCGAGATAGTAGGAAGTACCTGAGTCGATGGAAGAAGCAGAAGAATGTAAACTCCTTCCACCGCATTAACCATCTTAAAGAAGCCATTGATGTTGAACTATCTTCTTTAAGGCCTTCCTTCACCAACCTCTCGAGTTTAAAGAAGGAATTAGCCATCGCTTATCGAGACGAGGAGAGATATTGGTAGCAAAGGAGTCGCCTTCAGTGGCTAAAATCTGGTGATAAAAATTCAAGGTTCTTTCACGCTTCGGTAAAGTCTGATAGAGAGAAGAGAATGGTAGGGAAATTGCTAGACCAGAATGGTATTGCTCATACATCGGAGAAAGCCAAGGCTGAAGTTGCGTCGATTTACTTTGAGAATCTCTTTCGCTCTTCTTCTCCAACAAATTTCACTGTATTTTTCCAAGGGTTACTGCCAAAAGTTACTCAGGAGATGAATAGCAGATTGCTGGAGGAAGTTACAAAGGAAGAAGTCCGACAAGCTGTATTTTTCCAAGGGTTACGACCAAAAGTTACTCAGGAGATGAATAGCAGATTGCTGGAGGAAGTTACAAAGGAAGAAGTCCGACAAGCTGTCTTCTCGATTAAACCTTCATCAGCTCCTGGTTTCGATGGTATGCAGGATGGTTTTTTCGAAAATACTGGGACATTATCGGTCCGAAGGTTACGAAAGAGATCCTTGATTTATTCAGCTCAGGCTCTTTCCCGTCTGACTGGAATCAAACGCTAATCTGCCTTATCCCGAAGAAGGAAGTATCTGTTGTGATGAATGACCTTCGTCCAATTAGTTTGTGCCCTGTCTTTTACAAGATCATCTCTAAAATCTTGGTGGCGAGATTAAAACCGATATTGCCCTCCATTGTCTCCCCCCCACACAGGCTGCTTTTGTGGAGAAGCGTTTGATATCGGACAACATAATCATCGCACATGAAGTCGTTCATAGTCTGCGTACTCATGCTAGTATCTCTGCGGAGTATATGGCTATTAAAACAGAGATTTCAAAGGCGTACGATCGTGTGGAGTGGAGTTATTTGGAAGCTATTTTATATGCTCTTGGTTTTAGTGACACATGGATCTCTTGGATAATGTTCTGCGTGCGTTCGGTGAGTTATGCTGTCTTGCTCAATGGCCACAAGTACGAGCCTTTTATCCCTGAACGTGGGTTGAGACAAGGCGATCCTTTGTCTCCGCTTCTCTTTGTATTATGCACGGAGGGCCTTATACATCTCTTGTCTAAAGCTACTCGTGCGGGTGATCTTCAGGGTATTCAATTTGCGCATTCTGGTCCGGTCATACATCATGTCTTGTTTGCCGACGATAGCCTTTTCATTTGCAAAGCAAATGTGGCTCAGTGTAAGGTTTTACTGTCTATTTTTCAGACTTATGAACAGGCCTCGGGTCAGCTCATAAACCCTTCCAAGTCGTCGATTACTTTTGGTGCGAAGGTTCCTGGTGAGCTTAAACTTGCTATTCAATCGCAACTGAATATTCACACTGAGGGTGGTTGTGGCTCTTACTTGGGTCTTCCAGAGTGTTTTAGCGGTTCAAAGATCCAAATGTTGAGCTATATTGAGGAGAAGCTACAAGAACGATTGTCGGGCTGGTTTGCTCGTAATCTTTCTCAAGGTGGTAAGGAAATACTCATTAAGTCAGTAGCTCTATCGATGCCGATCTACGCGATGACGTGCTTTCGACTGCCAAAACATACATGTGAGAATCTCTCGAGAGCAGTGGCAGATTTTTGATGGAACTCCACAGAGAACAGGAGGAAGATACATTGGGTCAGCTTTGATAAGTTGTGTGTTCCCAAGAAATATGGGGGTATGGGTTTCAGGGACTTAGAGCTGTTCAACCAGGCTCTCCTAGCCAAAACAGCCTGGAAAGCTTTATCGAAACCTGAAAGTTTGATGGTTCAGGTCCTGCAAAGTATTTATTATCCAGCTTGTGGGTTCCTTGATGCAGGCCTTGGTCGTCGTCCCTCTTACATATGGCGCAGTGTCCTTCATGGTAGAGATCTTTTATGTCGCGGGCTGTGGAGAATGGTTGGAGATGGCAGATCAATAAGGGTTTGGCAGGATGCTTGGGTGCTTGATGGAGTTATGAGGAGACCTCTGATTAAACCCATTCGTTTCAACCTGAATTTGCGGGTGAGTGATCTGATTGACTCACAAACAGGTTCATGGAAGACAGAGTTGCTGGAGGAATACTTTTTCCCTGATGATATTCGAAGGATCCTTCGTATGAAACCAGCAACAAACCAACATGATTATTGGATCTGGCTTCATAATAGAAGTGGTACGTATTCGGTTAAGTCTGGTAACTGGTTGATTAACAGAATATCGAAACCTGAATTGCTTCACACGATGGAGATGAGGCCCTCTTTGAACCCTTTAAAGGACGATATCTGGAAGGTGTTGACAGCTCCAAAGGTCAAGATCTTCATGTGGAAAGCATTAAACGGAGCTCTGGCAGTAGCCGATTCTTTATCTGCTCGTGGTATTCAACTAGAAAACCGTTGTAATGTCTGTGGTTTAGAGGGTGAGACAGTGAATCATACTCTGTTTGTGTGCTCCAAGGCTCGACAGGTTTGGGCGTTAAGTAACTTCCCCTTACCTTTTAATGGCTTTCATGAAACCTCAGTGTTTGTCAACTTCAATTATCTTCTCCAAACATCAAAGGATGTGCATATTCCCGTTGAAATACGCCGTGTCTTTCCCTGGATAGTGTGGATTTTATGGAAAAATCGCAATATGTTTTTGTTTGAAGGCCAACAATATGATCCGTTAGAGAGTGTGCATAAGATATGGAAGTATTCTTGTGACTGGTTTCAAGCGCATGAAAAGGAGGTTGGGGAGGATGAAGACCTTGATCCGATGACGCTTCATGATACAGCTGTTTGGTCTCCACTGAATGTGGATTGGTTAAAGTGTAACATTGGTGTATCTTGGTCAAAGAAGAAAGGTAGGTGTGGAGGATCATGGATTATAAGAAATCATTTGGGAGTGGTGATACTTTATAGCCGCAGAGCCTTTAGCTTCATTGATAATGTTGTTGATGCTAAGCAGAAAGTGCTACTGTGGGCGATTGATTGTGTGAGATACCACCAGCTTGATCGTATTATATTTGCTTTGGACGCTAGAGAGTTGGTTGGGAGCATTACCAGGCCCCCAGATTTGCTGGCTTTCAAAGGTTATGGGGCAGAGTTATTGAATGTCCTCTGTTTCATTAGAACTTGGAAGATTGAACAAGCATCTCTAGCCTCAAACCGGTGCGCTTTTCTGATAGCGAGAAGTGTGACAGAGGAGGATCGCTGGCGGTCCTATGTAACGGCAGGTCCGCCTTCATGGCTGACCCCTGCTTTGGCGGAAGATTGTCGAGGGTTTCAGGTCTGACTCTATACATGTTGGTCTTGTATATTGGCTCTGATCTCTCTCTCTTTTTTCCCATTTGTCTGCTCTGTCATGTCTCTGTTTCTACAAGTCCCTGCTTTTGCAGATATCTGTTGTTCTGTTCTTTGCATTGTCTTAGACTTTTAATGTTACGTGTCTGTGTCAAACCTGTTTCTCTCTTTCAAGATAATGAAATGTTTCTTTCAGATGCAAAAAAAAAAAAACTGAAATGGAATATGGAGTCGAGAAATTTGATAATTTATATCCTTTACTTTTTAGATGACAAAGAGCAATGACACTATATAACACTAACTCATCGAAATTCTAATACTTTTTAGCCACGATCCAAAAGTGTTGAGGTACCACCCAACACTACAACCTAACATCCAGTTCAAAAAATTGGATTTTGATATAGGCACCAATGAAAAAATAACTTGCGTGAAACTTGCAAAAAAGAAAGAAAAAACATTGCTAACCGTATAATTGCAAATGCAAACTCTCTAGCGTTGCGATACAATACTCCTATACACTTGCCACCAAAATTTCAGATTCACCAGGTGAGCACTCCTACCGATTCGTCAACTCGTCGTGTGCCGAACGACTACTGCAGAACTGATTCTGATAGATAGAAAAATATTTAATAGGAGAGAAAAAATTGCCACATACCCTTAGTAACCACGGGCCATGATTCTTAAGAGTTGTTATTCGGTATTGACGAAGATCAGTTTGTCAAATGTAGAGCACTCGCCGGTCCAATCATCGTCGAAGTCATGTTATTTGGCAGAGGAATAGTAAACATACGAATCTTCAAATTTTGAAATTATTCATATCTTGCTGGAGGTAGCTTCAAACCTTGTTCATCCACCACATCAGACATTTTTGCTTCCTGTCTCAGTAATCGTGGGCTTATTAGTCCTATATAATCAATTATTGGTTCAAAGAGTGACCAGTGATCATATTCATAAGGAAGCCAACCTCTCATAACCAGTATTGCATCTTATAAATCCCTTAGCTAAAATAGTCCCTCAACATTCTTCTAAATCCCATAAGCTTCTTTCTTGTAGATGATTGCGTGGTTTAAATCAATATTAGATTTTGACTTGCACTTTGAAAGCGCGGAGTTCGTTTTTTGATATATTCTAATACAAAGAAGAGATTTCAGAATGATATGAGTTTTTATTAGGAATAAATTATAGTAAAGAACAAATATTTTCATTAGTGAAACGTATTAACGATAGGGGTTGTTGATGCAGCATACGCAAGCATCTTTAATTCTTTTGGGCTTTATGGTTTGGTTTTTATGTTTTAATAGATAAACATATAGTTTTTTTTATCGATAAGTTTCTTTTATATTTTCGACCCGAAAAATATCTTCGGTCGTTATCGTTTTGGTCTTTCTTTTTCGTTTAGGAATAGGTTATTTAGAAACCTTTATATAGGTTCTTACGTGAACATTGTTAAACACCTTTTCTTCATCAATAAACAAACTTTGTTCTATCAAAGCTTCTTTGATCGAATTAAATTCTTATCTCCGGGTATTCTTAGAATTCAACGGATTTAAAAATGCTAGGATTAACGGGTATTCTCTAAGAAATCAACGTTAACCCTCGCATATCATTACTTTCGCTACGTTAGTTGGTACCAGAGACTTTCAACAAACACAATACAAAATCGTTTGTCTCGATCCTGTGATTAAATATGGCTCCACGACCAGGGAAACAAACGGTCGATGATTGGTCAAACATACAACAATTCTTAGAAGAGTTCCAAAAGACTTTTCAGGAAAACTTGCAACAAACCATGGCAGACGCTATACAACAAGAAATCCAAGTAGCTCTAGGAGCTAACACCGCCGCAAACACAGTATGTGGAGATAGGCGACAGCCGAACACTCCACATGACAATTTTCATGCCCACGACACTATCAATGGGTCTCAGGTCGAGAATCCTTTCGGCATTGAAGGTCGAGATGCACGCCCTCAACCACGAGGAGCTCGACGTCCTGATACAGACAATTCACGTTGGTCTTCGAGTATCAAGCTAGATATTCCTGAATATCATGGTGGATCCATACCGGAAGAGTTTTTGGATTGGTTTGTGACCATCGAGGAATACATGAAGTTTATGAACGTGCCCGATGAGAAGTGAGTAGTGGTTGCCTCAACTCGATTCAGAGCCACACGGCTTCATGTGGAATCAACTCAAGTTAAATCGAACAAGGCGAGGAAATGATAAGATTCGATCATGGGATAAACTAAAAAACATATGAGATTTTCGTTTATTCCATATAATTTCGAGAGGATCTTATTGTAAAAGTTTCACAACATTCACCAGGGTTCGAAATCTGTGGAAGATTATTAAACATAGTTTTATTAAATGCTTACTCGAATTAAGTTACACTAATCCGAGGATCAATTAATCGCACGTTACATCGCTAGACTTAGGCCGCAACTGCAAAACAAGTTACACCAATTCGATCCAGCTACCATAGGAGAGGCTAAGCAAAGAGCTTGTTGAACAACAAGTCAAACTCAACGGTTCAAACTGGTCGTCTTGGAAAGCGCGACAACGAGCTGAGAAAAAAAACCTTTTGTCGGAACTAAAGCGACCGTCGGCAGCCGTCTCTCAAACGGCGCAGCCCCGTGAGTCTTCTTCGACTGAGGTAGCTACTACCAGTCGACCTACTCGTCCCAATGCACTGTGTTGCTTCACCTGTGGAGGCACATGACATCGACAGACAACTTGTCATAACCAAGGGCATCGAGATCTGATAGTGAATGAAGCTACGGACAATCTTGAACCCATCTATGATGACGATGGTGTGATCGCAGAAGATTTGGTGCAAGGTGATACTGGACAGCTCCTGGTCCTTAGGCGCAATTGTTTAGCTCCGGTAAACAAACGGACGATTGGAGACGTACTAACATTTTTCAGTCGACTTGTACCATCAGTGGCAAAGTTTGTAGTTTCGTCATTGATTCATGTAGATGTGCTAACATAATCTCACGAGAAGTGGTTCAGAAGTTGGCAATTCAAACTGAAGCTCACCTTCGGCCTTATCGACTAGCGTGGATGAATGATGGAGTTCAAGTCAATGTCTCTCATCGGGCTTTGGTTTGTTTCTCCATTGGTCCCATCTACAAGGACACAATACATTGTGACGTCGCTGACATGAATGTGGCACACTTAGTCTTTGGGAGACCTTGGGAATTTGATCGCGAAATCACTCATGACGGTGTCAACAACACTTATTCGTTCATATTCTAGGGTCGTCGATTGACTTTACAGTTGTCACAAGCTTCTCTACAACTAGCGACAAGGCCTAATACGCCAGAAGTGCTGGAGAAGAGCTCTTCTAAAGTCTTGCTCGCAACCCAGTCGGAATTTCATTCTTATTTGCACAAATCTGATGTTGTTTTTGCTTTGGTTTCAACGGATATCAAGTCAAGCATCACTGCAGAGAACTTTTTACCACTCTTACACGAGTTTGATGATCTCTTTCCTGATGATTTACCGTCGGGATTACCACCTTTAAGGGATATACAACACCATATTGACTTGGTTTCGAATGCGGCATTACCAAATCGAGCGCATTGTCGGATGATTCCTCAAAAGCATGAAGAGCTCTATCGCCAGATCGAAGAATTATTGGTAAAAGTTTACATTCGCGAGAGTCGAAGTCCATTTATCGTTCCCGCACTGTTAGTCCCGAAGAAAGATGGATCATGGCGAATGTGCATAGACAGTCGAGTTATTAATAAAGTCACCACGCGTTACCGTTTTCCTATACCCCACCTGGATGATCTTCTCGATCAGATTGGTCACGCTACTATTTTTACTAAACTTGACCTTAAGAGCAGTTATCACAAAATTCGCATTAGACCAGGGGATGAGTGGAAGACCGCGCTTAAAACTCGAGAAGGCCTATTTGAATGGATCGTCATGCCATTTGGTCTTCCAAATGCTTCTAGTATGTTTATGCGGGTGATGAATCAAGCGCTACAACCTTTTATTGGTAAGTTTTTCGTTGTTTATTTGGATGACATTCTTATCTTTAGTGTTTCATTGGAGCAAAACTTGAGCCACCTTCGAGAGATTCTTCTGGCTGTCCGTCGCTGGAAGTTGTTCATTTCTCAAAAGAAATGCGAGTTTGGAACTCAACAGGTCCTCTTCTTGGGCTATGTGGTGTCATCCTCGGGTCTGCGTGTAGATCCCCAAAAAGTTGAAGCGATCCGGTCGTGGCATGTGTTTACAACGGTGACCGAGGTTAAAATCTTCCACGGTCTCGCCTCTTTTTACTGTAGGTTTGTCCCTGGATTTAGCTCCATTTCTGCTCCTCTTACAAATTGCATGAAAGGAACTACGATTGCTTGGACACCAGAAGCTGCTCATGCATTTGAGGTCATTAAGAAGAAGTTGACCTCTGCACCCATTCTCGTCTTGACCGACTTTCTGGTCCCATTTAAGCTCCATTGTGACGCCTCAAAAGTTGGTCTTGGTGCCGTTTTGTCTCAAAATGGGCGGCTTGTTGTGTATTATAGTGAGAAACTCTCTGAAGCTCGTGGTCGCTATTATACGTATAACATAGAGTTTTACGCGATTGTACAAGCTATAAAGCACTGACACCATTACTTCTTCCATCAAGAGTTCATCCTCTATACCGACCATGTGGAGTTGAAGTATCTAGGGAGTCAGGACAAAGTCTCTTCGCGTTACGCTTCCTTGATTGCTTGCCTACAACAGTTCACTTTCGTGATTAAAAATCAATCGGGAATGATGAATAAAGCCATCGTCACAGTTTGTTAACAACACTTCATGTTTCTATTCCAGATTTCCAATCCTTTGGCGACCTATATGCCATGAATCCTTTTTCGCAAAGTCGTGGACAATGGCAAAAGAAGGGCCAGTAAACGATTACTCTCTCATTGATGGTTTCTTGTTCCATGTTAGTAGGTTGTATAAACCATATTGTAGTCTTCGTCTCCAGATCATCAAAGAGCTGCATGGAGAGGGGCATGCTGGTCGCGATGGGACTTTACAGCTGGTCGTGGCAGACTATTTTTGGCCATATCTTCGCAAGGATGTTGAGCGATTTGTGGCCCGTTGCATCAAGTGTCAGCTGGCGAAAGGACATGCTTCTAATGTTGGCCTTTACTTGCCATTATCGATTCCCACCCAGCCTTTGACTGACATAAGCATGGACTTTGTCATTGGATTTCCTAGAACACAACGCGGTAATGACTCTATCTTCGTTGTAGTTGATTGGTTCTTCAAGATGCTACATTTTATTCCTTGTAAAAAGACAGTAGATGCTGTTTAGGTAGCTTTTTTTTTTAGGGAAATTTATCGTCTCCATGGCCTTCCTCAATCCATTGTGTCCGATAGGGATACACGATTTCTCAGCCATTTTTGGCGTTCTTTGTGAAAAATGTTATGTACTAGCCTTGATATGAGTTCAGCTTACCATCCTCAAACGGATGGGCAAATAGAGGTGGTTAATAGGTCTTTGGGTAACATGCTTCGAAGTTTGGTAGGGGACAATATCAAGTCGTGGGATACACACTTATATTAAGCTGAGTTTACTCACAACCACGACTCTAATAGGTCAACGAGTTTGAGCCCATTTAGGGTCATTTATGGCCTTACACCATGAGGTCCTCCTGACTTAATGGTTGTACCGGACACACATCATCTTCATGGCCAGCCAGGGGATTTTATTGAGGAACTAGGTTGTGTGCACACTCAAACTCGGTTACACTTGGAGTCGGCTGCATCCAAGTATAAAGAACACGCAGACAAATCATGACAGGATGTGCAGTTTGAAGTCGGCGACAAGGTTTGGGCAGCTCCTACTAAAGACAGAATTCCCTCTCATGAGTATAACAAACTCAAGCCATGGAAGATAGGACCGTTGGAAGTTCTCGAGAAAATCAATCTGAATGTGTACCGCTCACGTTTACCTCCGCATGTGCGCACGGCGGACGTCTTCAAAGTCAAACATTTGTTCCCATTTGCACCTGAGGAAGAAGTGGGTCGTGATTCGGGGAAGAATCTTTTCTTACGGGAAGGACCTGATGCAGCATACGCAAGCATCTTTAATTCTTTTGGGCTTTATGGTTCGGTTTTTAGGTTTTAATATATAACATATAGTTGTCTTTATCGACAAGTTTCTTTTATATTTTCGACCCGATAAGTATCTTCGATCCTTTTCATTTTAGTCTTCCTTTTTTTCGTTTAGGAATAGGTTATTTAGAAACCTTTATATAGGTTCTTACGTGAACACGGTTAGACACCTTTTCTTCATCAATAAACAAACTTTGTTCTATCAAAGCTTCTTTGATTGCATCAAATACTTATCTCCGGGCATTCTTAGAATTCAACGGACTTAAGAAGGCTAGGACTAACAGGTATTCTCTAAGAAATCAACGTTAACCCTCGCATATCGTTACTTCCGCTACGTCAGTTGCCGATGTCAAATTGAAAATTAGTTTCTCCTATCATATAATTATGTGAGTTAAACAATGATACGATTATAAAGTCAATTCATATGTATTACCATTGTAGGATTTCTTATTGTATAACTCATATAAAAAATATTATAAATACATAATAATTCCCTATATTAAAACTTTTCATAATTTTAATTTTCTCGTATTTATAATTTTATTTCTTTTCAATGAGAGATATGGAATGTTTGTAAAACGGGATCGACCGGAGGTCGGACCGAGCCCGACCGCAACCCAAAAACATAGTCGGGTTAGTTCAATAATAAACCAAAAATGTAAACCGGATTAAACCGATAAAGAAGCAGATAACAATGAACTATTAAACCGGATTCGTATCGGGTTCAATTCTTAAACATGAAATTTAGTTTTTTTTTGATATTATGTGCAAAGCTACACTTATAATTTTTAAATATTGTGATTTAAAAAAAAATTTTAAATATTTTAATAGAATATATTTATTCTCAACTATAATATTATTTAAAAAATAAATTTATTTTGTAACATTATTTGTAAAAATATCATTAAACCTGATAGGACAACATCCACCCATGACAAGAAATTATCCCGTTCGGTTATCGGTTTATATTTAAAAACATTGAATATTATAAAATATAATCATTCAAAACTGTCATTTTTATACTTGGTAATTAGTGAATTCAATTTTAAATATTATTTTCTTTAAAATTGTTTAAAAACTGAAAAAATAATCATTCACTGATAAACTAAATGAATTAGTTGAATTAATGAATTGAATAATCAAATTGTTAGACAACATATTAGAGTGCATAGCTAACGTTAATATAAGAGTTCAAAATTGATAATATCACACGCAAAAAAAAATTGTCGTGCTTTTGTTTTAATAGTATTGATTAAAGGTTTTTAATTAAATATTTTTGAAAATTTTTTAGTATAATATATGATCCAAACACAATTATAGCATTATACGAATCATTTTATCTTTTATTTTCATTATGAAAGTGGCACGAGATTCTCTTTTAGAAAGAGTCTAAAGGACACCACAGTCAGAATAGTTGAGAGGAAAAACAAAATAAAAATCTCATCTATACTAAATCTTGCTTAGTTGGAAGTTCTTTGGTTTTGAAAAATCTCACTCGTTTTGTATATATCTTGAAGATTATACTAGTCCACTAGTTTGATTACAACAAGAGCACGAGAACATATGCATGAGGATCATGCAAATGAATAAATGATGTTGAGGGAAAAAGACAAGAGGCCCACCAGAACCGTCAGATTTAATGACAATGGGGTCAAGTTAGCCAGACCACATCACCTCGTTGGCTTGACTCTCTGACTAGACTCCGACACTCCGTTGACTCTTGAGTTTTAAAATTATAACGTATCTAGTGACTACTAGAATGTGTGTTTTTTTTTTTTTTTGTCACTAAACTGGATGCATTAGGTCATCTTTAACAAAGAAACCCTTAATGGTTTCTTAACATTTTTTTAATATTATTTTTATGTTAAGAGATTTAGTTAA
>OVAN01002753.1:0-31850 GCA_900406275.1 Anastatica hierochuntica
GGTTTTCATTGTTATTTGGTACGGTTCGGTTCCATCTACTTCAGTTCGAATATGTTTCGAATTTTGGGTTTCAATTTATTCGTCCAACTCTAATGGTTATGGAAACAAATGTTTATAAATCAATACTCAATATCCTTTGTGTAATGTTCATGCATTAGTTGTACATTATATAAATAGAATTCATAGTGTTTCATTTTATATGTAAAAATATACAAATCATTCAAAAAACTATCTGAAATAACAAGAATACTTGATTACTTTAATTACATTTATCAAATTTAAACTACTTTTTTCACAATTAAGCTAAATTTTATTAAAATTTAATCAATTATTATTTTTATATTCAAATAATTAGGTAAATACCTTACCAAAATATAGTTCAACTTCATAATTATTTTTAAATTTAAGAACCAAACCAAAACTTGAAGGAACCAAATCTGAACAGAACTGAGTTTTTAAACACCCAAAATAGTTTCTAAACATAACTGTCTGAAAAACTGAATTGAAACTAAATCGTATAGCCGAGAATTATACGATCATATAACGCTAATCTATCTTAAATTTTTCATGTCCGTACTGGATGCGGACCAACCATCTAGTTCAAATGTAAGATCGAGTATTCGACAAAGCGTATTAAATCGTCTTAATTTTTGTTGATGTTTAAAATCATATTTATCTGTTAGTAATATAAACTCAAGAAAAATAAATACTGATTAAAATTTTAAAAAATAGTTAAAAAATTATAAAAAATAAATCTAAAACATAATGGAGTATTATCTAATTAAATACTGAATGCATGACTATGTTGAGAGATTGGACCGTTCCAGATTGCCACGTCATTGTCTCCTCTGTACGAGTTTCTGTCGTTCTTCGGCATAACCTGAAACCGTGCTCTCTCTCGAATTGAAGAGAGAAAATCAGTCGATTTCATTTTCCATTTCTGGATTCTCGAGAAAGTTTTTGAATCGTTCGTTTGATTCTCCCTTGGTTTAGTCAACCATGAATATCTTTAGATTTGCTGGCGACATGACTCACTTGATCAGTATCTTAATCCTTCTTCTCAAAATTTACGCAACAAAATCTTGCGCTGGTGAGTTCTCTCTCTCTCTCTCTCTTTTCCTGAATGTGTTCTATGTTTTGTGAAGGACGAGCTCTCGGAAACAATCGCATTGCTTACTTTCGATCCTATTGAGCTTTCATGATCGGTTTCGAGGCGAATCTGAGTTGGTAATTTGGTATTTCAAGTCAAAATTGTGGTGAAATATCTCAATCATAGGAACTGGACTTAGAAAACGATGAGATCTCTCCACTAAGATTGATTCGATTTAGTGCGAAATAGTGATTTATGGAGTGATTTTCTTAGATTTTGGCTCAGACATTTTCTGCGCCTAACGTTCTACTTTGCGTTTTGTTTGGCTAAGGAATCTCTCTCAAGACGCAAGAGCTATATGCGCTTGTGTTCTTGACTCGGTACTTGGATCTGGTCACCAATTATGTGTCTCTCTACAACAGTGTGATGAAGATTGTGTTCATAGCCAGCTCTTTGGCTATCGTTTGGTGTATGCGTAAGCATCCGCTTGTGCGGAAATCATACGATAAGGACCTTGACACATTTCGTCATCAGTACCTTGTGTTAGCATGTTTTGCTCTGGCGCTTCTTCTGCATGAGAGGTTCACATTTCAAGAGGTATTTTAACATGCTTTTGTAATTCTAGCATGTAGATAGTAGAGACTAGGAGAGTCTGCTTCAGGAAACTATTAAGCATAGTTCAGTTAGCTGGCGTTAAACCATTTTTCCCTACGGTGGTTGTGAGCTTGCGTGAATATTTGGTGTAGTCGTCTAGTTTGTTCATTCGTTACAAAAAGCATATTTAGATAAGGCTTATCTTCAAACTGTTAAAGCATTTTTTTACACACCATATGTGCTTAGTTTTGTGTTGGACCATATCAGTTTTTTCACCTTATATTAGTTGGATTTGTAACTATCTTGGATGTTGGTAAAATATATTGTTGTCTATGTACATGAATTGGTCACGGAGTCTGGCTTTTATAAGTGTATTTGAAACTCTATTTCAGTTGGTGCTAAAGCTTGTTTAAACTTTCTACTAACTGTATAACATCTCTCTAGCTAGTTTTTTTTGCTTTCCCAAATTCTTTGAATATCAAACTCTGGCATTGTTAGAGGTTTGTTTGCTTCAATTGAATCTGCTTTGTCCTCATTACATGTGATTCATAAGGCGCCAATGGAATAATGTTGCCAGTATTTCAGGGCCAGTTTTTGTGTATTTGATTTGCTCTGGTCAAACTGTTCTTTGATTTAATATCAAATGTATATTTACCTTTTCTTTATATGCACTTCATCATATCCTCTGAGCCTTACCTTCATATGTATTTTTACCATGTACTGTTTAAACTCTCATGTTTGCAACTGCCTTATAATCTTAAGCTGTAGCAGTGGGGCTTGTCTGCGTTGATAGTCAGGACCACAGTGCAATATGCTAATTCTGTGAATTTGAAACTATTTCAGGTATTCTGGGCTTTTTCTATTTACTTGGAGGCAGTTGCTATCCTTCCGCAGTTGGTTCTGTTACAGAGAAGTGGGAATGTGGACAATTTGACTGGGCAGTATGTTCTTTTTCTTGGGTAAGAATTCTTTCCAGACATATGCATTTGCTACTTGATCCACTGACTTTAACGATTTCCGAAGTTCAAATGGCATGAGTACTAAGTGCATTCTTCACTTTATTGGGTTTGTTCAGAATTGTTTTCTCTCGTTGGCATACCTTGCCTTTCACAGTTCACACGCTTGTTAATGAGATATTTAAAACCATCTCACAATCACAATAGCTTACACGTCATTTTTCCTTCTAAACTTTACGGCATCTGGAGATTAGACTGGCTTACACTTGCTTTGCATTTGGTTCCGATGCATTTCCTCTGTGTCAACAGTCACAAAACCTCATTGGGGGAAAAAAATTCAGTATGCACTCACATGGGGAATATGACTAACTTGCAGGGCGTATCGTGGACTTTATATCATTAACTGGATCTATCGCTATTTCACAGAAGAATATTTCAGTAGATGGATTGGTAATGTTGCAACAAAGAAGCATAAACGACAAGTTACCAATTTGTTTTTTCATCAGTGCTAATGTTTCGCATATTTTTGCTCTGTATAGCTTGTGTCTCCGGTCTAGTCCAAACAGGTCTCTATGCAGATTTCTTCTACTACTATTACCTAAGGTAAAGAAACCTCACCAGCCTGTTAACCTTTTTATAGATAATAAGGTATAGCCACTGATCATGTCCCGACTTGGGGGCCCTTTTCTATTTCGTTTCAGCTGGAAAACCAATACCAAACTTAAGCTTCCGGCTTAAGCAGAACCGACCAGGAAGTTTTAAGGATGGTCATAGACAATAGAAAAGACATGGTTAATATTTTTGGTTTCTCACTGGTGTTACAATCTAACAACGAACGAGTTGAGAGTGATGCGGGATTGTTGTTTGGCCTTTTAAATGCACATTGTATCTTTCCCAAGCATTGGTTTCCTTTGAACAATCTAGTACTTCCGGGAGATGATACTTTTTTTTTTATGTTTTTCTGATTTGTTGTTCAAAACCGTAGATCAGATCAGAGCAAAGTACAATAGTGTTTCACTTTTTTCATCAACTTAAAAAACTAGTCTTCTTCTTGAGTGTGTTTCACTTTCTTGGTCTTCTTCTTGTGCTCTCGTATCTTTTTGCTTCTTAGCTCCTCGTCTTTCTCTTCACCTTCGCAGACTTTCTCTCTATTGCGTTTCTCTTTCTTTGACTTCTTTTTCTTCACAGGTGCTTCCTCCTCTGTTCCATCTTCATTCTCTTCTTCATGTTCCATGATTGTCATCTTCTCCTCTATAGCAGCCTTAGCCACTGTGTTTGCTGCGGTTATCTCTGCTTCAATCATGAACAATTTATCTTACAAACCTAATACTAACAGGGAAACATAATTGTGATTTGTCATCAGCAAAACAAAACTAACCTTCTCCAGTAAAGCCCGAGTCGAATACAAGACCTGTAAGATGCTGCTTCAAAAAGACCTGCAACAAACAAACATTTATGAAAGAATTATGAGTATACTTCACCCAGACTAAAACATTTGTTTTCATGTCGAAGAGTGTACCGCAGAGAGGAGCTGGCGTGTCTTAACGTCATAAACTCGTAAATATCTGTCCAACCCTGAAGAATGGTTCCAGGTAAAACCACAAACGTGAGATTGTTGATAGCACATCATACAAGTTTAAGTTGTGATGATGAATCTTTACCACACGAAGCTATCACTTGATGCTGTGGATGTCTAACCACAGATCTTATGCTTCCAGAACACTTCCCTAAAAAGCTTCCCAGCAGCTTTCCTGCAATAGAGATGGCTGTTATTACTTGTCTGATTTAGCGACATAGTTTATGAATTCATTTTTGTAGAGAAAATCAATCAATGTACCTGTTCGTATATCAAAGGAAGCAAGGTCAGCAGATGCATTCCCCACATAGACAGTATGACCGTCTGGGTCTTCAGAGATTGCTGTAATAGCGGTCTCACGGAAATCAAAAGACAAGACCGGTCTACGTTGGGCAGAAACATCATAAAGACGAACCTATCTCCGCCACAAGCAAATTGTGACGAATAAGGACAAAGCGATTATTTTATGGTGATCCAAAAGGGAAAAAAGCAACTTCAGGGGCTAACCTGGTGGGACTTTGTTCCTGTGACAAATTTGCGGTGATCATCGCTGCTCAAGAAAGCAGCACAGGTGAACCAGGTGGGCGTAAAGATCCCGAGATTATCTTTAGGAGGCTGCACCAAGCAAAGATTGATTGGAAGAGACATTCAAGGTTAGTTGCTTCATCAGATTCAAAGAGATAAAGACAAAAAAGCAGCTCACAGATTTCGCGCTCCAGATCTTAGTACATTGTTCAAGATCCCATATATTGACTTCAATACGTTTCCTACAATATACATTGATTTGAGTATGGTAATAACCAAACCGAGATATAAGTAAATGATCCTTCAAGTTAAGCAAATTGATTTAGTTCCTAACTACTAACCCTCCAAATAAGCCGAAGTTTTCACTCCCATCCACTTTACCGACTAATAGTTCGCCAGAACCGCATGCTTTCCATGTTTTTGGAGCAGCGTAATCCATGGAATCAGCACATGCATCTGGAAATTTAACTGATCTGAGGCTCACATCTCCCTTTTTCGTGCATGTAAGCAATGTGCAAGATCTAGTAACACCAAGTTTCGTTGAGAACGTCAATGGCAACACAACATACAAAAACATAATTCACTGGAAATTTTGAAAGAAACTGTCTAAGTGTTCAGCTACATACCTTTCTGCCTGATCATCTTTCTTTTTTCTGAATAAGTGCAAGCCAGAAATTTCGTTATCCTCAGGGGAACAACTATCACCACCAAATAAAGAGTATGCGTGAAGATCACCATTACAAGGATTAAGAACCTCAACCTATGGAAGGATATAAATGAACAAAATGATGGTATAACTGTTAGCTAAGCTATGGAGATAAATGTATTACACAAATACATATAGCTTAAAGTAAAGAAAACTTACATTGCCATCTTTTCTTGCCACAGCCAAGAGCTTCAATTGAAATAAATAGAGGCAAAAAAAAAGTTACAAGTTTGCCACTTTGAAGTAAAAGCTAAAAAGGAGAAAACAAAAGCTCTCTACTAGCTCTCTCTGATAAAATTGGACTGAGTAGTAGAAACAGAAACGTAAGGTATTTTCAAATTTTAGAATACATTCACCATTATGTATAATGTAATCACAGAAGTAGTAGCAGGAGAGTCAGAGATAATGATAATGATATTGTTGCTAAGCTCTCAATTGCAACAAAAAAAAGCCAAAACTAATGGTTCAAAACGAAAGCTAACTTCCTGATTAGAACAAGGGATGATGATAAATGGAAACCCTCCTCAAATTTGGCTCAGTGTTAACATAATAATCGCCAGGGCCAAAGACTCAATAAGTTCAAAACCTCTAAGCTAAGTTCAAGATAACAAAGACAGACCCTAAGCTCCAGGGATAGGTTAAATAAAAGAATGAAACCTTACAGGATTTCTGAGCCGGTCATCGATGGAAGCAGCGAGAACACATCGGGATGCATTCATCTCGCCCCATGTATTAACTACAGTCGCAGTTCCTCTGTCTTTACCTCGAGCTTCAGTCACTGCACATCAAAATTTTCAAAAAATCTATATGAAAAAAAAAAACGAAACTTGGATACATAATGCCACCAAGTACAAATCGAGAGGTGGGAACCTTTGATTAAACCGAGAGAATCAAAGGTTAAAACACGGATCGGTGGGCAATCGAGATTATCGGGAGGGATAACTCGAGGCATTTTATCGCCGCCGTAATTTGCTCCGAGACACAGACGACGGAGAAGAGAAGACAAACCCCTTTTAAAACTCTAAAACCTAAAACCATACGCTTTTGTGGGTACCCTTCTAAACCGGATGCAATATTAAAATAATTATTATTAAACCGGAATCTGTTTAAAATGTTTCTTGGGTTACCTGATAAATGGTATTGAAGCAGTGTAATTGTTTTCTTTCATTTTTTCTTTTGTGGTCATAAATTTGAATAATGTTTTATGAACATGATAGCTTTTGTAGATGAATTACGCTAATCATGAAAACTTTTACACACGATGAGCTAACTAATTTGTATACGTAAAGGTAGGCCATTGTTTTTGTTCGAAAGCTAAACCTGTTTTAACACAACTAATGTAGGATACTTTAGAAAACCTCAATGAAATGGTTCAAAACAAAGAGAGTACACCAATTATATAATGTGTTTTATCTTTTACATACCAACATCTACAGAAAAAATTCAAACAAACAAGTTTATTTGAAAAAACATTTATTTGGAAATAGTTTTGAACTAGCCGTGTTGGAGGCAGATGTGTTTGAGATATACAGTTAAAAATAATAAAAGTTACATATTTCTTCAAAGCTCGGGATTAACTTATATATTAAAAATAGTGGAGTGTCTTATATTCTTTTTGTGACACGTGTCTCATGTTAACAAAATTTCATTTTGTCTTTAAGAGAAACAAATTCATGGAAGGACGTACTTTTTAGTTGAATAAACATTTTCATTGGCAACCGTAATTTGACTATAAAATGAGATTTACAAATCTAAAACCACAGACAAAATTGCAGCGACCATACTTGTAAGGTACAAAAACCTCTTTCTTTCAAAAACTATCAATTTGTCACTATAAATATATGTTATTAGCTTTAGAACATTCTATGATAGTAGTTATATGTATCAATAATTGACAATTAACTAAAAAAGAACAAATAATTTTTTTAAATTGAAATGACTCTAAACTTTTCTTATTTTTCCTTTCGCATGTAATCTATCATATATAATATTGTTTTAACTTTTTCGTTATTTTTACTATTTTCAACTTTAAAGTTTTTCTGTGAATAGAAAAATGTAATTTATTGAAATTATTAAACTTTTGAAAAAAGTTTGGACTAGGATATATATGTTTTTGACTTTAATTATAATTTTCATATTTACTTTATCTAATATAAATTTTTATCAAGTTTAAAGTAAAAGCGTAATATTATATATCTTATTTACTTTTAAACTTTATAATTTACAATAATATTATAAAAGTTGAGTTTCGTATTCTACATGATCAAGATGTATTCTTTTTATTTTGGTTGCAACTCTTCCATTTAACGGATAAATCTTTTAGGCATTAATGATATTAATCCTAAGAAATACATGAACGGTTGCGTGTTTTTAGCAGTGACGTCTTTTTACATACCTATTCGACTATAACTTCTGAGTTTACTAAAGGTTGCATCTTTTGACATTGGTGTCTTTTCAACTATATATATTTTATTTTGTGCAATATATCTTCTTTGACTCTCGTTTATCTCCATTGCAAAATATTCTCATTTTTTCATTTATTATAAATTTTTTCCATTATAGATTCTCTTATTTTAAACCTCTTTATTTTTTTTTATAGAAGCAAGAGAGTGGCTTAAAATTGACTTTTATATTTTTCAGGTTTGTCAATAATCTCTTATGTGTATAGTTCTCAGGACTAATAGTTAAACTAAAGAGAAATTCTTTATTTATTCAAGATTTCTTTTTCATGACTCAAGTTTTAAAATGTTTGTTGCTATTTAACTTTATCTTTCATTAATCAATACTATAATAACACAAGTATTTCTTCATGTGTTGACACATAAGCTTTTTTGAGTTATGAGAAATTGACACATCATCACAAAATTAAAAATGATAGACCAATCAAAATAAAACATTAATACACATCATAATTTTTTAAAAAACATTATACTTAAAAATACATATATCTCATACTTCTCTACTTTAACTTTATATTAACTATGTCAAAATGAAATCAATTAGATAAATATACGATTTTCAAAATATCAACAATTTTTTTAAGTCTTTTTATATTCCTACTTCTATAAAAAATATTTTCTATGTTTTATCTTCATCATTTGTTTCATCTTCTAGTCTTCTAATATATTATGACAATAATTTTGTATTCATAATGATTCTGATGTTACATAAATATACATTATGTCCTAAGAAATGTGTTAAACTATCTTTAGATGTTGTTCATTGTTTACATTTAGGTTTTAATCTATATATAATATTTTTTGTTGGTTATGTAAGAAAAAATTTATTGTGATATGAAGATCTCTAATAAATTTTAAATTTAATAATTTTGAATGGATTAACACATATTTTAGAAATATGTTTTTTAACTATTTTGAATGAGTTTTGATTTTTCTCCAATTTCATTATTTGAGTCTTTAGTCTAACTTTTTTTTATTAATCTCAGTTAATATAATTATGAATCTTGCTAAAACATATTAAAATATATGAAAAGATTAATTTAGGAAATGACTCAATTGAACAAAAGCCAAAATTCCAACATAAAAATATTATTATATTAAATATTTTGATTAACAAATTTAATTTTTGAAGAGAACAAAGTTTGACTTTTCATACCATTTTTTGTGGTTTCAATTTTTTAATTTTTTTAGGAATTGTAAAGATAAAATTTTAGTTGAACTTATTGTTTGAAGAAATTCTTACATAAGAAATTAAATATTCATATATTAAGTGATATTGTGATGGTAGGATAGTTCAAATATCATTATGATGTTTAATAAAGATGTTTTGACATATTTGACGTTAGCAAATTTACTTAAGCTATTAAACTATGAATTCAAATGAAGCTGAAAGCTTGAGGAAAACAATTATGATTTTGGCTATATTTAGAAAAAATGGTTATGCATTAACCGTTTAAAATTATTTTTGTAGTTAACTAAATTTGCAAAAGAATCTTCTGAATGGTTTTTTGCTATCGAATGCTAAAACAAATTTCAAAGCTTTGATTTTACAATATTTCATGTCATGAGTGCAAATTTTTAAGAAATTTTTGTTTGCTAAAATTTTTATTTAAAATTTTTCTATATTTTACTACTTCTTTATGTAAAATTTAGCTTTCTCTTAATTATATAAAATATTACTTTTACTATTCATATATTTGTTATTGAAAATAAATATTTACTTTTTCATTATTTTTAACTCTATGCGCCACTAATAAAAATGTGAAAACAAATATATATTTTTATATATAAAAACGATACTAAATGAAAAAATTAGAAAATAAATTATAAAAAGAACCCGCAACATAGTATGAGCAATAAACCTAGTTGATATATAATTAATCTAATGTCTATTTAAAACTATTTTTTCTTTTACATAGATAAAATAGGAGTTACGGAAAAGACATTTTTAATTTTTAACGACCTTGTCTTCTTTTTTGTAAGTACATGTAGAAATTTAGTTTTGATGAAGGTTCAATTCAATAAATTAATGTTATAGTGTGAAAAGATGTTATTTCTTAGTTCTTTTTAAAATTTTTACGAGAAATCTCACGTCCATGAAAATATTAAACCGTCTGAATTTTTTGGTCATAAAAGATAATAGACATGAAAAATGATATTAAATCATGATAATAAAGGCTTGAAATATGTTCGTCACAATATCCACTTACATTGATTTTACTTTATTAATACACTATTTAAAACATTAATACTGTAAGTTTAGATAATCGAAATTGGTTAAAAATATTTCCTTTTGATATTTTGCCAACAAACACCAATTTTTAAATGATCTAATCAATAATAAAAGTATACAAAACACCCATTTATTACAAAACACCTTTTTAGTATTTTTTTAGTTTGGATGTCGAAAAAATGCCTAACAACGAACTGGTAAGCGAAATAAAATTTATAAAATTTATGACTCTACTTTAATAAATGATAACGATTGAGGTGTTCTATTGAAGTCGTGAATACATATATTTTATTTTTAGTAAAAAAAATTTTGATGAAAAATTTTACCAAAAAATATTTAATTAACAATATCTTAAAAGGAATAAGATTTTTCAAACTTTTATTAACTCTGCGCATACGCGGACAAAACATTTAATCTACAAAAAGAAGGAAATAATATTGAAAATGCCATTAATAAAAAAAATATGTAATTCAGATTGATTTTGGAGTAAAGCTGAAGTAAATAAAAAAAAATGCAGTTACGTTTGCTTAGGACTCCCTAGTTGTGAGAGAGTGTTTGCTTAGGGATTTTGAATCCGAAGATATTAACATTTTCTACCGGCTTTTCAATATTATTCTTTGAAAAACAGAAGATTTTCATATCTTGAAAATCTTTGGAAATTTTCTTTATTTTTCAAGATATCTCATCCGTTTCTTGTGAGTTTCACTAGGGTTCTTATTTTTTTATTTCTCAAATTTCACGTAGTCGCCGTTGTGTTTTATGAGATATCACAAGAAAAGATGGGTGGTCAACTTAATAAGCTTTGTAGCAGATGTCACAGGAGGAGGACGATATACCTCTGATACTTAAGAATCAGCCAAAGTATAGCGCATGCTCTAGAAATAACTTATGTATCATTGGAACACTTTTGAATCCAACTAATTAGACAATGAAATCCGAAATTTACAAGATGCCTCGAAAGTGGCAACTCTAAGAAAGGACTAGGGGCGTAACTCTTTTTGAGGGGAATTTTCAATTCATGTTTGAATCTCAAAAGGATTTGAACAGAGTCTTAGCTGAAAGAACCTGGACGATAGATGATTGGTCAATAGTTTTGGAGAGATGGGTGGAGGAGCCACTTGATGATTTTTAAAATTATGCCTATCTAAATAAAGATTTGGAATGTATCAGTTAAATACTACATGGCAGAGACATTTTAAGTGATTGCAGAATAAGTTGGTGAAGTGGTGGAAGTAGCTTTTGATCTGAGAAGCCACAAAGTGATGATTACGTGTGAATATGTTCTGTCTGACATTTCAAAACCTCTAATAACATCTAAAGTTGTGCAAATGCTAAACGATTAGTTGTATCAACGTTGAATATGAGAGGATAAGGAAGCAATGTTTTTAATGTCAAAGACTTACTCGTGACAAAGCTATGTGTCTTGAGAACCCTCTAATTTGGCTAACTCATGCTACGGAAAGGAGTTCAAGTAAGGATCAAGTGGAACTTGAAAGACAACAAGTTACTACACCATCAGATCCGCTCTATAGGATCTGAAAAGAGGAACAAGTTATCTTTGATAACAAAAAGGTCTTTGATGACATGAGAATGTCACTTCTAGCGGATGATGGGTCTGAGAGAATTTTATGTGAACTCAGAGTGAAAAAGTCGATAGAGGACATTAATAAAGACCCCTTAGGCAAAAGACTCTGCTTTGTCTTAAATCAACTCTGGTACTTACCATAGGTTTAAACAAAGCAAAAGGCCTTGTTTTTGAGAATGAGAATCAAGAGAAAGCAAAGGTTGGCGAAGGAAAACTAATGGCAGGAGCTATGCAGAGAAATATAGGGGATAATGGTGAATTCTTGCTTCATTATACAAACCAATCACTACCAGCTTTTATATTGGTTCTACATGTATTAGAGAAGCTTTTTAGGAGCCAACTCTTCTAGAACCAGTAACAGGAAAAAGAATAAAAAAAAGAATAGACCGAGCTCATGGAAATGATTCGGCCATTGATGATTTAACCCTAGATCTTTTGTAGGGTGGAGTCAAGAAGATTTCAGTCATTCTCGGAACGTTGGAGCCCGGAAAGGCACAAACGCTGGAAGGTGAGAGGCCTTGAAGCTTGGTTGCTGCCACCAAGACTTAGGCTAGGCTAGGGGACGACGAACCCATAAAAGAAGGTATTTTGTCCATATCTACCACTCAAAGACTGTAAAAGCTAAAGATGTTAAGAATTGCACAATTTACCTTGACGGAACGGTTCACCGAAAGAGAAAACTTATCGGAATAATGAATTTGACGGTAGCGTGAAGAGGAGAGCAAGATGCAAAAGGGACGTGATGTGACAAATTAGGGAAGGAGAAAAGTGATGACTCTTCATTTTCCCACCTATTAAATCTTATCGTCTAACGGGCCCAATTCATGTAGGCTCAAGTGTCACCATGGAAACCAGGCCTCAAATCCAACCATCAAGCGCGACTCAATAGTGCAAACACGACTTACCAAGGATATAGCCATAGTGTAGGAAGATGCTAACTTTCATGACAACCACGACATTAGCCATAATAATTCAGTCTATGAAGCCAATCCCACACTAAGTCTAAGTCTAAAGTCTCACAAGAAAGAATCTATTCTTGAAATTCTACACGTAGAAAATAAAGAGTGGATGACAGCTGTTGGGGGTAATTTATTCTCTTAGAGTCTAACCTTAGATGGATCGGGGCATATAAATTACCTCCTTAGTTAAACGTGTAAGCCAAAACCATAGCCAAGATCACAAAGTCTTGCGATGGACGTAGCCAAGGCAAAGCGAATATTCCCTTTTTTATGATTTAAATCTTAGAGATAAATACTATTGCCTTAATGAATAATGGAAATCTTCCTTTTAGTTAAGATAGACTCGAATATAGAAGTTAACCATATCTTTTCTAAAAAAATATGAAAATACTCTTATTCGAATACTTTCTTATTATATAAAGCGGAACGCGTGAGCTTGACATGTCATCAAATTATATCTCACGTGATTTTGACACATGTCACTAATCAATTAGATTATTAACATGTATCAAGTATTTAAAATTTCTAATTTCGTGTAAGAAAAATTTCTATTTTACATAAATAAATAAATTTTCCATTTCTGATAAACATTGAAAGTTGAATATTAAATATTTTATTTCTATTAAAACATTTAACATTAATTATTATATATGAAAACATGATAAAATTATAATATTTAATTTAGAACATTTTTCACGTGATCTTAAAAATCTTAAATTAGTTTGGATGATATTGGTTGTAGCTCATAATTTTTCATTAAAAAATAATGATTTTAATCTTCATTTTTAATTTACGGGTTATAGTTACGTGGATTTCAACTTTAAGACCTAAATTAATAATGATATTTTTATATTTAATTTTATGGATATCACATGAGACCTTATCTAGTAAATACGAAAGGAAAAACTCTAATTCAAAGATCTGAAATCTTACAAAGAATTCACTCATTGTATTCAATTATCTTTGACATTAATAAAGCATCATTTACATCTTTTGTTCTAGTTCTCTCTCCTTCAAAGAATCATCCAAAAACCCTTAAAATGATATTATCCTCATTAATTTTTAATTTAATTTTTCAAAGATGATTATTGTTTAGGGTTTTTTCAGTGGTTCTTCATGGGAGAGAAGAAAAAAATTGAGTAACAAAGGATGAATGAAATCGATTCTTTAACGATGAACAAAGATAATCAATCACAATGGAGTTTTTTTGTATAAGTCTAAGTATGAGAAAGTGCATGAATCGAATTAGAATTCTTCCTTTAGCTTTTACGAATATAATATTTCCATATATTTGAAGAAGGATATGGATCATTCAGTTGAAAAGAACATTTCCCTTTATTTTAGGAGGCATCTGGTCATTATCTCGAGATATTAAAACCTTAGTTAAAATCATGACTACGACTCATGAGCAGGGCTCGAGCCTTGGTTTACACGTTTCCTGACTTAGCTAATCTTACTACTTTTGGTTTGGCTGAGGCCCGACTCGAAGGGAATAAAATTACACCCATCAATTATATTTCATAACAAAAATTTGAAAATGAATAAATCAAAATATTTAAAGAGAAGTTGTTTGCCAAGGACATTGTAGCTTGGTGGTTGAGTCCCCAGAACCAATGCTCAAGACATCAGGGTTTGACCCTCCTCCACAATAGAGTAGAAGGAATATGTGAAACTAAATGGGCTATCATGTTGACCTGTTGTGGTCCATTTGTTTACAAAAAAAAGAAGTTGTTCAATCTTCTAATTGTTACATCTTATTAGTTTTTTTTTTTTTCTGAGTCAATTTGTTCTTCATTTCGTAAGCTCGTTTTCGTTCATTTTTTACCATAAATTATTATTTTTTATCTTTAGAGAACTATCTTTATTTATTTAAATTTTTTTAAATAAATAAATTTTGAAATTTTTTGAAAAACAATATTTTAGAATTTTATTTATAGATCATTTCTTATAAACTCTTTTATATATCTTTTTATTGAAAATTTTGGTTGGAAATTTGGCAATTAGCTAATTAATTAATGAAATTTAAACTTTTACTTTGTCAATTCAAGTTTTAATCTCTTTCCATTTTACTTTATACTAAATAGATAAGATAGTATTATGTCATGTCACAAAAATTTATAATTTGATTATAAAGGTGATTATGATATTATTGAGAATTTGAAATATTATATTTTGTTTAATCTTAAATTTATTATGCTATTGATATTTCCTCTCTTTTGAGTTTTTCATTTTTTGTAGTCTTTCATTTTTCATTTCTTTTGAATTAATCGGTTGTTCTTTTTGATGTTTTAATATTAATTAATAAAAATTTCATTAAGGGTATTCATATAATCAACCATACTAACTTTTAATCTCATGAAAATTTACTTCACAAATAATATATAAAGATGGTTAAAAATAATACTGTGTACATTTTAGTTCAAATTATATTTTAACTAAAGGGGTGTTATTGAATAAATGATTTAAAATTAATTATCATTGTTTTGTAATCCATCAAATTTTAAAATCCTAATATAATTTAAGTGAGTGAATTCTAAAACCTTTTCAGAATGTCTTGGATTTTGATTCTAATAATTTACTCTTGAGGTTCCACAAGAGATGATTTGAAATTACTTTAAAATAGAATGAAATTTAAATCTTTCAAAGTTGAATAACAATGGATTTTAAAAACTGATTTTAAATTGTTCACTGAATAACACCAAATTTTATATATGAATTTTAAATACCATATCCAATAACACTAGATTTTAACAAAGATTTTAGAATCATTATTCTAACAACAGTGGTTTGTGTATAAATTAAAACGCCATTAAAATAGATGATTGAATAATACCCTCTAAAATTTATTAATGACACGCGATCACCGTATTTCTTAAATTAGAATGTGTGACAACATTATCTATTAACCTTTCGACTTTATAAAGTTATACTTTCTTCTTCAAATTTGTTGAATTTTAATAAATTGTAAAAGAATAATGTTTAAACATTTACTATAATTATTAGAAACAATAAATTATATAGTAGCACATTCGATTGTATTAGAAAATTAAAGATTTTGTATGTCTTGAGTTCAACTCCACCAAGTCGCGATGCCCCGCGTCGTAGGGTTTGGCTATGGACCGGGCCTTGTCAATCCACCCGTGTAAAAATTTTTTTTTGTATGTCTTCAATATTGATTTGGTAAATATTTCATTATATGATAGCTTTGTCCAAGTTAAGAAATCATTAATTATTGACATATTTAATTTTATTTTAAAAACAGTTACATTTGTAGTTTTATTTTTAATTGTGTGGTTAACAAATGGTTTTGATATGGATACAGTTGACTAACGGTTACGATTGATAGTATTATGTAATTATATATTTACAGTAAACGGTTAATGATTGTAACTATTTTATACGATTTATAAACGAAACTGAATAGTATAAATTATGTAATGTGTGTTTTTTTTAACGTCAAACTAATTTATTGATTTCAAATCATACACAAGAGTTGATACATCCATGATACATTGACAACGAATAAACCCAAATAGATATCCACAAATTTCCAACCAAACACTAAACAGAACGATGAAAAAGCGAATTTCCACGTTGCTTTCAATAACGAAGCCTTACTTGCCAACGGGTTATTTAACCTATTTCTTTCCTTCTCCAAAGTCGATCCAGATATAACGAGATCGTCGTTCTTAACTATCTTCTTTTCGATAAAATACCATACCATGCTGATATTATCGATGATACTCATCTCTCGCATAGATTTGTCGTACATAATAGTCACTTCATCTTTGATAATAACATCCAAATTATTCGTCATTTCCAATAAATGCTCCTCCACGAAAGATGATCGCACTTGTAAACACATATCGAGCCGTTCAAAACAACTCCACTGGCATGTGAAAAGCATTGCAAAGTTAACCAAAATTTGGGTAGATATAAACGGTTGTGCTGAAAACTTCGTCAGTGCGGTTAAATCATGAATGTATGACATCCTTGTAATGGACTCCGATCCATACTTCGACCTGCCTACATGAATCAGTGTCATGAAGAGACACTTCCTTGATTCAATAGAATAGATAAAAAACAAGAGAAAATCAAGGATTTGCATCAGATTGAGCGTCTCTTCCAATGGCGGTGGCCATGGCGGTTTGGAGATCTGATATTTGAATCTGAAAAATGCATCATTCCGAATAATTTATCCGAAGAAATAAAATTGTCGTGCCATGAGAGCAACGAAAAGACGCCGGGAAGAGAAGCATGCGAGTGTTGCAAGTCGATCACCGGAAAACACTCACCGAAGAAGAAAATCAAAGTGACGAAACCCAATGAAATCGTCATCAAGTGAAGAAAATTTATTAACCTAATCTATATAAACATAAAAAAATGAAAAAGAAAAGAAAACCGGCGGCTTATGCCGCCGAAACACATAGAATCCGATGCAAACTTTGTTGAGAATTGGTTTTGCAATCGTCTGTTATTATCTTCTCGTAGCGTGTTGTGTTTCCTTAGGACAGAGACGCATTATGTACTGTGTGTTTTTTTCCAAAACATCTATAAAAAAATTTCAAACACACAAAACAAGGTTTTTTTGAAAAGAATAAATATTTTGGGCAAAAAAAAAAAAACAAATTCAAAGAATCCACAATCGTTTGTAACAGTGTTATGCAGAGTAGGATTATTCTCTTGGAAATCATGAATTCATCGTTTAGTTTCAATATCAATGTATTCATCTTGTATTTTACACTCTATCTCAATCTTCGACTAGCCTCTGGTCTCGAATTTTCAAGCGTAAGTTCTCCCCGCTGACTGATTTCAAGGTTACGTGATTCATCTTCGTTAATTTGGGTTCACGATTCTTCTTACTCGTTTCGTTTGTTTGAAATATTTCCTCATTTACAATAAATTTTCTTATAAACTAAAGGCAATTGCTCATGCGAATCTGCATAGCTACAAGTCGGCATATTATTTGTTTATGTAAACCCTACTTTTCATTGTTAAGATGTTGAAACTGATGTTCTTTTATCGTTGCAGTTAGTAAATTGAGTTTCAGAGCAAATGAATCATCTTCCAAGTTCCAACTATTATTTACCAAAACCTTCCTTGATTAAGTGCTTAGACTTCTCTTCCCCTTCTGGTTCTGATCAGTTAAAGCTGATGCTTATCCAAATGGTGAAAGAGGAACCATGCACGGAAGAGAAGAAAAGTGTGATTCTAGCTATTAGTCTATAGTCTTTAGCTTGTTTGATTTGTATATTGGTATTCTATAAACCAATTCTGTATAGGTAGATTTTCGGTGTAAGGCTTTGGTTTAGGTCGTTTCTATATCTTATTATATAAAGCTGAACGCATTCGACGTGAGTGCGACACGTAAGCAAATTGTAACTTACCGGATTTCGACATATGTCAATGTTTAATTTAGATCATGACATGTGTCAATCTAAAGATAGAAATTAATATAAACTTTCCTATTATTGGTTATTTACTTCTTAAAAGATTTAATTTAACAAAAAAGGAAAACTAGCTTATTAAAAAATTAAGTAAAAGGAAAATGTATAATCTTAAAAAAAAAGTTATAAAATACACATAAATTTTATAATGTATAACACTGAAAAATTATAATCTAATACATGTTTTTCATAATAGTTTTTATATAATATAGAAAGTTGATTTTAAGTTTTAATTTTGTGTACATCTTAGTTTTTTACATTCGAATAATTATAAAAGAATTATCAAACATGTAAGAATAATTAAGGCTCAAATATAAGTTTTTAAAAACGGTTGATGTTTATTCAAATCATTTTTACGTAATATGAATTATATATAATTTATTTCAGGACACTCTCTTCATTTAAAAATATTGTTATTTATAATTTTTCAGTAATCTATGAAAATCTAAGAATTTTTTATATGTGGTGAATATACAATAAATGAAAAACTAAACGTAGATTTTAATCTATAATTTATTTACACGAGCCAACGAATGATTTAAAGGGGATTTAATCTAAACGCACAAACTATAATTATGCATGTTATTAATTTTAGACACTAATTATTTTATTTTTACTCGCGTATCACGCGAGTACTTATCTAGTTTGTATATAAACCCACAATTGTACAGATTTTACAATTAATGAGAATGAGATTTAATTAGTAAAATGGTATCAGAGCATAAAGTCACTCTCTCTCGCGTTCTCTAACAAACTCTCAGGTCATCTTTCACCGGTATCTTTCGCCGGAAATTTCTTCTGATCGTCATTTAGCTTCAACGCTTCTTCTTCCTGTGCGACTCCAGAAATCATCGAAGATCAAGTTGATTTTTGAGCTGGATCGATTTCAATGGGAAAAAGAAATTGCAAGTCGAAATACCGCAGATCTACTTCCGATTCACCTGAATCGGAACATCGTCTTTCTCCAAACACTCGAGATAAGTCTCAGGAACGAAGCATTCATAGTGAAACCTCCGAAATTCGAGGTCAGGTTGAATCACGTTGTTCTGCTTCACGTATCTCCTCTGCTCACTTTGAGGTATCGAACTCACCTGACAACATTCGTTCTCCTTATCATCTTCATAGTTCAGATCATCCTGGTTTAGTGCTAGTTGCAGAACCGTTAGATGGTGATAACTATGGAATATGGACTATAGCTATGACACTGAGTATGGAAGCTAAGAATAAGCTAGGTTTTCTAGATGGATCCATTGCGAGACCTGGTGAATTTGATCCTTATTATAAGATCTGGTGCAGATGTAATAGCATGGTAAAATCGTGGTTACTCAACAGTGTTTCTAAGAAGATATACACAAGCATCTTATACTTCAAGAATGCTTGCGATATTTGGAAGGATCTACACATTCGGTACCACAAATCTAATCTACCAAGACTTTACAAACTCAGACATCGGATACACTCCTTTCGTCAAGGAAGCATGGATCTATCCTCCTATCATACTCAAACTCAGGCATTGTGGGAAGAATTGTCAAGTGTTCAACCAATTGGTAGAACAGTGGAAGAGTTACTAGCTGAAAGAGAAATTAATAGAGTCATAGACTTCCTCATGGGACTTAATGACAACTATGAAAATGTCAGAAGCCGCATCCTTATGAAGAAGTCTTTACCATCTCTATCAGAGGTATTCAATCTATTAGACCAGGAAGATGCTCAGAAGTCAGCAAGGTCATCTGTCATAGAGCCAACTGCTATCCAGGTCTCACATGATTCCAGTGTTTCACCCATAGTTAATGCTACAACAGGAAGTCAGTATTACCAAAGGAAAGACAGACCTGTGTTTACATTCTGTGGAAAATTGGGTCATATAATGGATAAGTGTTACAAGAAACATGGGTATCCAACCACTTTCAAGCCTAGGCAGAAATTTGACAAAGAGATTCCCTCTGTAGTTGCAAATGTGACAGTGGGTGATAATAGTGAAGAGGTTGGTGCTCAAACTGCAGATTTGTCTAAGGCACAAATTCAACAGATCGTGTCCTTTCTAAGCAGTAAGCTTCAGCCTCCAAGCTCAGCTAGTCAAGTCACCATACCAGAGGTTCACTCTGTCTCAGTCTCTTCTGAACCTTCTTCTTCTTCCACTTCAACTGGAATTTGCCCAATATCTGGTACCTTTTACCCCTCTATCCTTTGTTCTTTTACCAGTATTGATAGGCCATATCTTTGCTCTGTTGATAGTAGCATTACTGCTATAGATGCTTGGGTGATAGATTCTGGTGCAACCAACCATATTTGCCATGATAAAAATTCCTTTTCCACTTTTAAAACTCTCCAAAATACTACAGTAGCCCTCCCAAATGGAATCCTTGTGAGCATTGTTGGAATAGGGACAATCCTTTTAAGAAGTAATCTTAGGCTTGATGGTGGTCTTTACATTCCTCAGTTTAAGTTTAATCTTTTAAGTGTTAGTTGTTTAAGAAGATCAATGGGTTGTCGTATTTGGTTTGATGAATCTGTTTGTGTCCTTCAGGATCGTATACAGGGATTAATGATTGGAATGGGTAGACAAGTTGCCAATTTGTACTTCCTGGATATTGAGTCAGTAGCTTTTCATGGTACACATGCTTCATATATAGCATCTACAACTATCAGCTCAGACATTTGGCATCAAAGGTTAGGTCATCCTTCTGTTTCTAAACTCATTCCTATGCATAATATTTTGTCTTTTTCCAACTAAACCAAAAACAGACAGCTTTCATTGTAAAGTCTGTCATTTATCCAAACAAAAACATTTACCTTTTGTTTCCAATAATAACATTAGTAAGCATCCTTTTGATTTGCTTCATATAGATACTTGGGGTCCATTTTCAGTTCCCACACATGATGGTTATAGGTATTTCTTGATAATAGTGGATGATTGTTCTAGGGCTACATGGGTGTATTTACTTAAGCATAAGTCAGATGTCTTACATGTCTTTCCCACCTTTATCAATATGGTAGAGAATCAATTTAGTACCAGGGTTAAGATGGTTAGATCTGACAATGCTCCAGAACTTAATTTCACCAATCTTTACCAATCCAAAGGCATAATTCCTTTTCACTCTTGTCCTGAAACACCTCAACAAAACTCTGTGGTTGAAAGAAAGCATCAACATATTTTAAATGTTGCTAGATCTCTTTTCTTTCAATCACATGTTCCTCTTCCTTTCTGGAGTGACTGCATTCTAACCGCAGTTCATTTGGTCAATCGTTTACCTGCTCCTGTTTTGGAGAATAAATCCCCTTATGAAGTTCTAACTAAGAAAGTACCAGATTATAGTCAGCTTAAAGTGTTTGGTTGTCTTTCCTATGCTTCCATCTCACCCAAACATAGGCACAAATTTGATCCTAGAGCTAAAGCTTGTATCTTTCTTGGTTATCCTTCTTGATACAAAGGCTACAAACTCCTAGGTATTGAGACTAATCAGATTCTCATTTCTAGGCATGTAGTTTTTCATGAGGAACTCTTTCCTTTTTCAAATTAAGATTCTAAAGAGGATTATAACTCTCTTTTTCCTGATCTGAACTTGAATTCTCCTGTGCAAGCTAAAGCTTCTGAAGTAGATGTCTCTGCATCTTCTTCTTCTCTAGAGACTTTACCTTCTGTAAATCTTCTAGTAGATGTACAGAAACCTTCTGTTTCTACATCACACAAGAAGATTAAACAGCCTGCTTATCTTCAGGACTATTATTGTCATTCAGTAGGGTCCTCAACCATACATGAAATTGCTTAGTTTCTTTCTTTTGATAAAGTTTCTCCTCTTTATCTTTCATTCTTGGTTTCCATAAACAAATAGAAAGAACCCTCCACCTATACTGAGGCAAAAAAATTGAAGGTATGGTGCAAGGCTATGGATTCTGAAGTAGATGCTTTGGAAGGCACTCATACTTGGTTGGTGTGTACTCTGCCTGATGGAAAATCTGCAATTGGTTGTAAATGGGTGTTTAAGGTAAAACACAATGCAGATGGAAGTGTTGAGAGGTATAAAGCTAGGCTTGTCGCCAAAGGCTATACTCAAATTGAAGGCATATATTTCACAGAAACTTTCTCCCCAGTTGTGAAACTCACTTTAGTCAAACTCATCTTAGCACTTTCTGCTATCTTTGGCTGGTCATTAACACAACTAGACATTTCTAATGCTTTTTTGAATGATGATCTAGATGAAGAAATATACATGAAACTTCCACCAGGATATGTATCCAAACAGGGGGACTTACCTATTAATGTTGTTTGTAAACTCCAGAAATCTATCTATGGTTTGAAGCAGGCTTCCAGACAATGGTTCTTGAAGTTTGCCTCTACTTTGACAGGTTTGGGTTTTCAAAAGATCCATTTTGATCATACTTGTTTTACCAAGATAGGTGGTGATCTTTACATGTGTGTCTTGGTGTATGTGGATGACATCATTATTGCTAGTAATAATGATGAAGCTATGGTAGTGTTGAAAGTTGCTCTGGCATCTCATTTCAAGCTTAGGGATCCAGGTCCTTTAAAATATTTCCTAGGCTTAGAAATTGCTCGATCTCAGGCTGACATTCATGTTTGTCAACGCAAGTATGCTCTTGACTTACTTGATGAGACGGGTCTTCTTGGTTGCAAGCCCTCTTCTGTTTCTTTGGATCCCCATTTGAAGTTGTCCAAAGACAGTGGTGGTGACTTTGTAAGATGCAGAATCTTATAGGAGATTGATTGGGAAGCTTATGTATTTGCAAATAACCAGGCCTGATATTACATTTGCAGTCAATAAGCTCAGTCAATTCAGCTCTGCTCCCAGAACAGAACATCAACAAGCTCTTTACAAAGTCCTGCATTACATCAAAGGCACAGTGGGTCAAGGTTTTTTCTACTCTAAATCTGACTTGCAACTTCAAGCTTTTGCTGATGCAGACTGGGGTTCTTGCTTGGACACTCGAAGATCTACTTCTGGTTATGCCCTGTTTCTTGGTTCTTCCCTTATCTCATGGAAGTCCAAGAAGCAGCAAACAGTTTCCAAATCTACAGCTGAGGCAGAATATCGAAGTCTTGCCTTTGCTGTTGATGAAGTAGTCTGGCTTACTAGCTTTCTCAAAGAGTTGCAGGTTCCTCAAATGAAGCAAACACTCTTGTTCTGTGACAATACTGCGGCCATACACATTGCCCATAACCCTGTGTTTCATGAGCGTACAAAGGCCATTGAGATGGATTGTCATCGGGTAAGAGAAAGGTTAGTTGAAGGTCTATTCAATTTGCTTCATGTTCGTTCTGAGTTGCAAGTGGCTGATATTCTTACAAAGCCTTTATATCCCACCCTTTTTCGTAGTTTGGTAAGCAAGATGAGTCTTGTAAATATTTTTGACTCATCTTAAGGGGGACTATTAGTCTAAAGTATTTAGCTTGTTTGATTTGTATATTGATATTCTATAAACCAATTCTGTATAGGTAGATTTTCGGTTTAAGGCTTTGGTTTAAGTCGTTTCTATATTTGTATATAAACCCACAATTGTACAGATTTTACAATTAATGAGAATGAGATTTAATTAGTAAAACTAGCCTTTAAATTTGTCTCTTTTTTCTCCCAAAGATTCTGTAAAATTGGAATTTCTATTCATCAAAAAGGTTTTATGGTGTCTGAGATTTTTTTAATACTGAATGACATGTTCTTGCAGGGAAACATGAAGCTCTCCAAAGAACATTCGACTTCTCTTTTAAGTCAAAAAAGTTGTCAAAGAGTTTCTTGAAAGTTAAAGACCAATATAATGGATGTTGGAGATATCTTCAGGCATGAAAACTTGAGAGGTACAGATCAGTATAATATAGATCGTGTTTCAAAAAAAAGTGATCAGTCGAGTGAGTGCGAAGCAATGGCCTAAAACAAATTTGACCAGTATTTCGATGGAGGAACCTCTAGTTTTTCACATCCGCAGAAAGATGTCACCGAGCTTATATGCCTTTTCATGTAACTATGATTCATAAGATGTTGATCACAAATTTAGAGAAATTAACGAAATATAAGTTTGTTTAACACATTTTTTGTAGTCTGGAGACGAATGAGAGCTACTGCGGTTCCTATGTGACTGCCCCGTTTGCATAAAAGGAGACGTAAGGGCTCATCATGAGTCGCTCATGTACAATGGTTATGAATTATGTACAATGGTCATGAGCCGCTCATGTACAATGGTTATGAATTATGTACTAAGGAGCAAGTTTATACTTCTCAATGGCAAAATTAAACTTCAATTCTAGATTGGTTTCTCGCCCTTGATTCCCTTTTTGTATACTCGCAACGACTTTTAAAAGTGTTAGTGATATGGATTACAAATATTATCATCAACAACAATGAGACATCATATTTGATTTAAACAAAACTACACAGAATTATTTCACTCTTACACTGATCTATCAAATGTAATGCCACTAAAAAGCATATACTCCAACTTCTAACTTTGAACTGTTTCGATTTTGTCTCCATTAGCTCTATGTTGTTTATCATCTAGAGAAACTAAAAATCTTCCCCACACAAAATATTTACACACAACAACATTTCAAAAAGTTTTAAAAACCAAAAACAACAATGTAACAAAACAGAAAAAAAATAAAAATATAAGCAAGCAAATTTCGAACGTAACACAGGTGATCACGTAGTTAATCAATAAAAGTATTTGTGACAAAGATGGTGCTCTGCTCACCAAGAGATACTGTCAATTGAGAAGCTTACAAAGTAGAATAAGAGGGTGTTGTAACGCAATAGTGGGGGTGCTTTATTCATAAGAGACACCCCACAAAACCACACCAAATTTATATAAGTTATTCAACTATAATTATTCCAAGGGAGAGAGAGAAACCGCCACACACCACACTTGAATTTGGGCGAATATAAAACGAGATTTAAAATTTTTAAAACCAAACAACGCTTTGGTTTTATTTTTAGCATATTTACATCTAAAATCTCTCAAAACATCATATCATTATTTTAAGAGGAATTTTGGAACGCTAAGGACATAAAATTTAAGGTTTGGAGATTTTTGCTAATTTTGTTAAATTCAAAGTGGTTTTCAAAGGAAATTCTCATTCTTCCACTAACTCCTCATTGAAACTCAAGAATTTTCTAATGGAGAATGTAAAACCGAAGAAAACATCAAAGAAGGCAACAGAAAGATATGGTAAGAATGTTGCAAGCAATGATAAGGAGACCTTGAGCAACACTTTGGAAAAGAGAGGATCGAAACTTCTATAAGGTGTTATCGTTTCTGTCTTTGTCCTTTTCATTTCATTTTCCTTTTTATTTTTTAGAGTCTGTCATCCCTACTGTAGATTGCTTTTGCACCGGGATGGGGCAAGATAAGTCCGGGGGGATTTATCCGTTGCTAACAACCTTTTCTTTTTTCTTATGTACTTTTATTTTTATTTGGGTCATTTTGAAACTTTATTGAATCCAAAAATGTTGGAAACTATACCTAATGTTGCTAAAATATTTTGTTTTGTTCTAACTTTTGTGTTGCTTCTATAGTAGTTATTGACTGCAATTTTTACTGAACGAAAAATTTTTAGTGAATCGATCTACCAGGACGACCATATCTCTTTAGGACTCGGATTTTCGATGCTGCTCCACCTTAATTTGAATTTTATTTCTCATCTTGGGGTTTGATATGCTTTGATAGACTCCTCTTTCAGGTCTGATACTAAAAATTCCTAGTAAGTGATTTCCCTTATACTATTTCTTTCAAATTTTATGGATTTAAGGTTCGATGAAATGAGCAAAGGGGCATTTATCAAAACTTTTGAACCGTTAAGACTCATGGAGACTTATTACATTCGTGCTTCATTTATAAAGAAAGAAAAGAAAATGAAAGAAAATAAAAGAAAAGAAAAAGAAAAGAGGTCGATGAAAAAAAATAAAATGATACCCTAGAAAAGTAGGGAAAATCGATTCTCACAGGGGCTGATAAAAAAAAGATACCCTAGAAAAGTAGGGAAAAATCAGCCTCTAAAGCATAAGAATAGAAAGGGGATTCAGCTTTATGAAGGTTTAATGTGTCTAGAAACTTGTTTGAGTATGATTCACTTGTTCTTAAATCGATGTTCTCTCGATGAGACCGCACCTTGAAAATAAGTAGGGGCCAGTGGAGATGTAGTTTTCTTTGTGATTTTGGCTCAAATTGGGATGGTTTCTAAGCAAAGGGAAGTAAGTGGGAGTTAACCTCTGTCTGTCGGTGTTGCTTTATGGAGATAATCGAGAGGATCCCGAGCAATGTTTCAGATGACAAAGGTATGTTTCCGCATTTTCAAACCTCTTTTCCGTTCTTGGATTTTCTTTTCTTGATTTTACTTTTTAACGTTTTTTCGACCTCTAGAGTAGTTTTCTCGTATTTGTGATTTTAGGGACTAAAAAGGTCAATTCATAAAAAAGGATGAAGAAATGTGCTAATTGGACCTTAATAATATTTCCAAACAAGTTTCATTAACGGATCAAGAAGACAGAAGCTCAAACGCTTGAGTTTTCCATTTTATCAATCTGGACAGATTTTCAGTATCAGAAAGATCTCCTTTAGAAAAGGTCTTTCCTTCATTGGATTTAGCTGCTTTTTGATAAGAAGATAGTATTTTCAGTTAGCTTTCTAATGAAAGTGGTTTGAAGTCATTTGGATCTGTGACCAAGAAGTTACAACTATTTAAGAAAAGACATGTATGTTTGTCTCGGAAATGAAGCAAGTGGAGCAGTTGGGATGTTGTGACCAGGTGACGTGTTTCCCAACACCTACCAAGTGTCCACTTTTTTCCTAGACCGGTCCTAGTGATATTTCATAGTCAAAGACATATTGACATCATATCTTTCGGTTTGCTTAACTAAAGACGACCTAAGAAGACCTAGCATTATAAATACTTGTTTTTAGCCTTTAAAATAGGGAAAATCACAACTTTTAGATAGATAGATAATAGATATAGGAGGCAGAGAACTCGTTCCATACTTCTTTCTTCAAGAGATTTGGATTTCAAGAGCTTTTAAGGAGAAGACCTCGCTTTGTAATCGATATTGCTAAGTTTCTAAACCTTTTAGCTCTTAATCAATTGAGATTTTCTACTTATATCTGGTGCATGTCTATTGTTATGATGATTAGTTTATTTGTTGGGTTTAAGGGTTTTCAAAGGGGATTCATGGATTGATTGTTGGTGGTTAGATTTGATGATTTCCTTAGGGTCCTTCATCTATATTGTTATTTTATGATTGTTGCTTGATTTGACAATTTAGATTCTTTCATTTAGGATTTATTTACTCACCGAAAGTGTTGTTGAATTGCCTTGGATAATCTGGATGAGCAAAACTTTGGTACTCATGGGAGTGATTTTACCAAATTTTTGTGAACTATCGAATCTGAACTTTGTGCTTGTTTATTCACTTGATTACCAATGGGAGCTCAATAATTAGGTTGTTTAGACATTAATAATTGATACTATGGCAGTAGATTGATTATCCTTGCATGATTCGAGTTCTAGAATTTTTCTATTGAATTTATCGGTCATTTATCCGCTTTAATGGTTCCTTGATAAACTGAGATTTTCATAATGTCCAATGCTTTCTCTTATTGATAATTTGATATTCTTTACTTCATGTTTCTAGTTTATTTAGTTATAATTTTGTTCCTCAAAATCCCATATACCAAATCCCCATATTCTCGCTTTAGCTTAATTCTTTCCTTACAAACTCTTAGTGTGGTTTTTGGTCTTTGTGGATTCGATCCCTAAGTACTACCACAACAGTTGTGCGCTTGCATTATATGCAAATTATCAGGGTAAAACTTTAAGCACATCACCTTGCTAAGGAACCAAAGCTAAAGGTTATTGAAACAAAGAGACAAATATAAAAATCGATAACAAACAACATAATTAAGACATAAAACAAGAACATTTTATATTATATATTATCATAATTAAGTCCTAAGATACAAACGCACAAAAACCCAATCATGTTCTACTTCAGAGACACTAACATAACACATAGAAAAACAAAGAAACCATGAACAAAGGACTTGGGGTTTTAATGTTTTGACCGTCAAACTTTAGGGCGTTGGGTCATCCAAACACGAACGTCCCCTCCCATGGTATTGCCATCCTTGTTCACTGCAGTGAAGTTGCCTCCACAAAGTCACTCTTCTTTACAACCCTGAAGATGGTCTTGATCACAACATCAGGCGGTTGCCAGTCCATATTTATACTTGATTTAACTGTTGGAACAGCTCATGGTAATTAACTTGATGAATCTAAGTTCAAGAATCTTGGAAGCTATGTACCTTTTCGATATTTTAGAAAGTATACTAAAGCAATGGTTAAATGCTATTTGTAATTATGCTTGCTAAGGAACCAAAGTTAAAGGATTATTGTAACAGAGAGGCAAATATTAAACTCGATAATAAACCAGCATAAATAAGACATAACACAAGAATGTTTTATTACTATCATTATCATAATTTAGTAATAAGCTACAAACAAACACAAACCCAATATTGTTCTAGTTCATAGATACCAACATAACGCATAGAAAAACAAAGAAACCATGAGCACAAGACTCGGGGTTTTGATGTTTTGATCTTCAAACTTTAGGGCATTGAGTCATCAAAATACGAGCATCCCCTCCCATGGTATTGCCATCCTCGTTCACTGCAATGAAATAGCCTCCACAAAGACATTCTTCTTTAAAACCCTGAAGATGGTCTTGATAACAATATCAGTTGGTTTGGTCACTCCAAATTTGTACTTGGAACAATTCATGGTAATTAACTTGATGGATCTAAGTTCAAGAGTCCTGGAAGCTTTATACAATTCAAGACTCTTTAGAATGGATACTAAATCAATGGTTAAATGCTACTTGTAACTATACTTGCTAAGGAACCTAAGGTAAATGATTATTGAAACAAAGAGGCAAATATTAAACTCGGTAACCAACCAACATAAATAAGATATAACCCAAGAAAATTTTAGTATTACACATTATCATAATTAACTCATAAGCTACAAAGACACACAACCCCATTATTGTTCTTTCTTCAGAGATACCAACATAACACATAGAAAAAAAAAACCATGAACAAAGGATTTGGGGTTTTAATGTTTTGACCTTCAAATTTTAGGGTGTTGGATCATCAAAGCACAAAAATTCCCTCCCATGGTATTACCATCCTTGTTCATTGCAGTGAAATTGCATCCACAAAGGCACTCTTCTTTATAACCCTGAAGATGGTCTTGATCACAACATTAGGCTGCTTGGCCACTCCATATTTGTACTTGATTTAACTGTTGGAACAGTTCATGGTAATTAACTTGACGGACCTAAGTTTAAGAGTCTTAGAAGCTTTGTACCTTTTGGATTCTTTAGAATGCATACTAAAGCAATGGTTAAATGCTATTTGTAATTATGCTTGCTAAGGAACTAAAGTTAAAGGATTATTGAAACTGAGAGGCAAATATTAAACTCGATAACAAACCAACATAAATAAGGCATGTTTAGGGGGTTTTGAGTGATTCTTTGTAGAAGAGAGAATAAGAACAAAAGTATGCAAAATTTTTTATTGATACTTAAAGAAATCGATTACAATGAGTGTTATTAGGGTAAAGAAAGTTGAATCCTTTACTTTGGGTTCTTTCCTTTGTAGTTATAGTATTCAAATAAGAATATTCCATATCTTTTATGGATAACTTCTAGTTCGAGTCTACCTATACAATAGGGAATATTTTGATAAATCTATAACGCAATTGTCTTTATCTCTAAGATTTAAATCATATAATAGGGAATATTCACTTAGCCTTGGCTCGTGGCCTTGGCCTGGCTATGTGTCCTTGGCTAAAGCATGTGTTAACACATCCAACCAAGGGGGTTATCTATGAGCCTTTGATCTAGCTAAGGTTAGGCTATAAGGAAATAAAATTACCCCAAGTTGTTTCCCACTCTTCATTTTCTACGTGTTTAATTTGAAGAGTAGATACTTTCTTATGAGATTTTAGACTCAACCTCAGTGTAGAATTGACCCCGTAGGCTGAATATTCATGATCAGAGCCATGGCAGTCGTCAGCATCATTGGCCTTGGTTTCTAAGGCTTCACCCTTGGTGAATATCGTTAGCGTTAGCGGACCGCGCCTGTCGATGAGTTCTTGGGCCGAAATCTTGTAGCAGCATCCGATCGAGCCCATTTAGTTTTGGCCCATCATCGTTAGAGTTAAATAGGCGGGAAAGCGAAAAGTTCTTGTCATCAGCCATTGTCGGTTTGTCACATCACCCCCTTTTCACAACCACTCACTTCACGCTACCGCCAATTTCCACACTCCGGTAAGTTTTCGCCGCCGGAAAACTATTCCGTTTAGTGTGGAATAGTCGATTTCTGATTTTTAGTCGTTGCGATCCTCTGGAACGGTATATATGGACATAATTCTGCCTTCTAAGGACTCTCCATCTTTTGGTATGACCTTAGCCATAGCGACTGTAGTTAGGCTTCAAGGCCTTTCTCCTTCCGACGTTCGTGCTCATGCAGCTTTGAGTTCTAACGTCCCAAGGAGGGATGAGATCCTCTTGACCCCGACCTCCAAGAGATACAAGGTTGAATTGGTAGGCAATTCCACGGAGGGTAGTTTGCTTCGGAAGAGGTTGCTCTCATACGACCTCTCTGCCATGATCGAGGATCAGCACCACTCCCCTCGGGACCTTTACTCTGACCTCATGCAAATCCGTCTTTCTTTTTCCAATCTCGTGGCTAGTTCTCTGCCTTGAAACTCTGTTTTTTTAACTACTCCTTTTTGCAGCTGGCCACTGAAATTTTCATCCAAGAGAGACGGAACACTGAGAGTACTTCTAGGGTCCCTGAATCCCAAACTAGCTTGAGAGTCGTGGAACAAGAGTTGGACAGGGAGCGCTGGAGGGTCAACGAGGCGGTTAGGAGTCTGGAAGAGCTGGAGGCATCGTCTAAGATCCTTTGGAGGAATCTAGCTGATGCTCGAACAAAGACTAAGTATGCGGAGAGGCAGCTAGCTAAGACACGGTGGACGTGGAGGAGCATTATCAGGAGATCACCACCATGGAGCGCGTAGTGGACACAATGTCAGAGAGTGCTTATGTCATCGCGTGTTGGGATATGGCCAAAGATCTACTTCTTGGACACCATTTAGAATGGGACCTTGAGAATATTGAGGCTTCTTACCAACGGGTGACTAAGCTGCAAGCGGAAATCCATGGCTTGCCACTCCCTGACTAGTCCAAAACAGTGATGTCCCTTTTGGCTGATAGGGCATCTGGTGGTTGTCCATCGGGTGAGACTTGATAATCAAAGGCCGAATGACATGCTTACTGACCCTCCCCCTTTTATTATGCTTCTACTCCCTTTTTAAAAACAATCCATGGTTGTATGACTTACAACTCTTATTGCCTTGTACTTTTCCTCTTTTTAAGGCATAAAACTCATACTTTTAGTTTCTGCAACAAAAATTTCTAAACACTCGTGAGCGTTCGTAAAAATAAGTTATCGTGAACTCGATGGGCACTAGGCCTGTAGGCACACTTGCCTTGGTGGACTCAAGGTCCCTGGGCAAGAGTTCGTTATCAGCAGTACTGGCCTTTAGTGAGTTCCATAAACTCGGTGGGCGCTAAGCCTGTGGGCACAAAGGCCTTGGTGAATGTTGAGGGCTAAGTTTCGCTAGTGATTAACTCAATTTCAAGTTTTAAAT
>OVAN01002754.1:0-31848 GCA_900406275.1 Anastatica hierochuntica
CCATGGGTACACTAATATCCAAGTGACTTACTTGTTCATTGATGAGGAAAGCCAACGGAGAGCGTGCTACTTGCCTTTGCAAGAGTATACTACGAAAACCAAGGATGAGAACCTCTCGTTCCAATTACCGCAGCACCTACTTGTCAACCCTCACTCCCTACCGAGCGAGCCAAGACTTTACAAGTCTTATCCCACCGAAGAACAACCAACCCAAGAAAATGAATGTGCCTTCGATCTAAACTACCAACACGAAGAACCACCCCAAGATTACCAAAAGAGTGAGTATGAGGAGTACGTGGAGAAGAGGGTAAATGAGAAAGAGAAAGTAATCAAGAAGCAAGGGAACTTCCTCACCAAATTATGGAGGAATATGAAGAGAAGTGATAAATATAACCGCTACACAACTTCTAGTGAAGAAGTGGAAGATGAAATCTCTATTGGTCATAACCAAGAAAGATCAAGACACTCGGTGGCTCACCCACCGTTGGTAATCCGGGAGCAAGAGGAGAAAAGAATGCAACCCCCGAGAGCTTCATACCAAGAGCCATCCCGGAAGAGGCATTGAAAAGACCCCGTTGGCCCCTCTTCATCTAGGCCACGACGATAAAGGCGGAACAATGAATCCGACTCCTCCGTTGGATCCACGAGAAACTCATACATATGAGTTGTCTACAAGGTACACCTACACTTTCCATTGTTAATACCATTGCATGTTTTTCATTTTTATGTGTGTTTTGTATTAGTCACTCTCACGGCTTAGGATTCATCGAGACAAAGAAATTTAAGTCCGAGGGAGGGGCTTAGTACTAATGATATTTTTAGTTTTGATGTTTTTCTTTTCAATTCATGCATATTGATTCTTAAATTGTAGATAACTATGATTTACAAAAAACCAAAAAAATTGAATTTTTTTTCGAAAAACCCAAAAAAATTTCATATAGATTGCATACATTTGTGAATATCTAGTTTGTAGGAGCATATAGGATTGCATTTTGCATAGGGAACAATGATGATAATACCTCATAGATGGTTAAGTTTTGCTTAATTAATAATGCCCTCACTAGAAGTAAAATAATGCCTAGACCGCTTTTAGTCTTAGGAAAATTCGTAATCGGAATTGGCCACTTTAAGATCTTTGCAAAAGTTGAAGTAGATTATCCTTTGAGTCAATTCCTACTTAAGATGGCATTTTAATTAATTCTAATATCTCGTTTATGGGCTTTGCAATGCTTGACCATGGGAAAACAAATACACTTGAGCTATGTTCCAAACCGTTTTTACCACCCTTCTTAGCTCAAGTGGCTACCCTCATCTTTAGGGTAGTGATCTACCCTTTGAAATTCCATGAACCTTTCTTTCAAAACCCCCTATTATTTTGAATGTGAGACCTCTTTTGGAAAGTGTATGCACGGGTAAAATCACCGTGAAATGAAGTTGAATGACAAAGAGGTTGCTTCCTTAGAGTTAGCCTCACTTTAAGGCTAACTAGATCAATAGGAGAGGAATATCTTTGTGGTTCGGGTTTCATAAGTCTTTGGGGTTTGGTTAGTGTTTATTGAGTCAATTATAGTGTTCCTTATGTGTTTATATGATCCTTGGTTTGTGTACATAAAAGAAAGAATAAGAAGGGTAGAAAAATCGAAAAAGAGAGAGAAAAGAAGTGAAGAAAAGACACTAGAGATTAATATCAAGTGTAAGCCCTAACCTTAGAAGTAAAAAGCCTACAGAGCCACCCATTGAAAAAGAAAAGAAAGAATCAAAAGTTGATTAAGAATAGTGGCTCCTAGAATCAAAAGAAAGGTTAGAGGCTAAGAAGTTCAAAAAGTCTAAGAATCTCTAGATGTCAACAAAAAGAAAAAGTTTGAGTGTGTTCAAGGGAAATAAAAGTCTATGGTTTCTAGATTTATGATGGGAAATACATCAAGTATGTGTCTAGGTACTTACGTAGCAAAGGGGTTGGGAACAATTAGAGGAAGTAATTAATTTGTATGTATGAATTGTTCAACATACCACATTGCTTTTGCCTATTTCTTATACTACTTTTGTTGAGAGAAACCAACTTAAAAATCGAGTGAACCCTCTTTTTTTTTGCACTTCTTTACAATTACCCTTTCTTTGAACTCAAAACCGAATGGATGATGCATTGCCCATAAATAAAGAACTCACGCCTATGTTTAGTTCAATGTAAAAAGGAATTAGCGATGAGGTAGTCTATGCATGATTAGCTTAGATTCTAAGAGTTGGTCTTGTGATGAAAATGGAGAAGTTCTTAGGCTCTTAGATGATCTTTGCACTATTTTACTTGTGTTGAGGACATTAGGCATAAGACATTTCTTTTTCTATCTTGGTTTTGAGTTCCCGTTTGCAAACCTCATTTCTGGGATTGTCCTTTGTTGTTTGCTTGAGGACAAGCAAAGGACAAGTCCAGGGGTGTTGATGTGTATATATTTTAATGCATAATTAGGTTCATTTTAGCTTAGCTTCATCCAATTTTATGTTGTATATATGGCATTTTAGTCTTAGAATGCATTAGATTGAGTCTAGAGTCTAGTTTAGGCATATCTTGCATTTGCATGCATTTTCTTTGTATTTTGTAGGTGCAACTTGGGATGGATCTAAGGAGACTCTAGGCATGGATTCAAGGTGGGATTGGAGCTTAGAAATTATGGAGAAGAGAGGCTAGAAGCATTGGGAGAAGATGGGATCAAACAAGATGTCAAAGAGGAGAAAAAAGCCATCAAAATTGCCAAAAGGGAGCTCCCATCGACCATCTAACCTAGGGTCGATGGCCAACGACCTAGGCAGTAAATGGCACTCCCTCCTCTGTAGGTTGCCAGCTATCGACCCTGGGTAGGCTCCCATCGACCAGATGGGTCGATGGCTGACAACGTGGCCGAAATTACACTTTGTTTTAGGGCTTCCTCCACTCTATGTTTAGTATAAATAGACCCTTAAGCTTCAAGAACAAGAGAGAACCTTTTTATCATCTTTTCTACATTTCTAAACACTATTTTAAAGATCAAAACTTTGTAATAACATTTGCTTTTNAACACTATTTTAAAGATAAAAACTTTGTAATAACATTTGTTTTTGTTTAAAGTTCTTTGGATCTTTTCTTTCCAATCTCTTTCTCTCTTTAGATCTATTCTTCTAAACCATGGGAGCTCAAAGGACCATTCTATGTCTTTAGATTTCCATGAGATTTAGTGAGTAGATCCTCTACGGATCTTGGGATATGGTAGGTTAGGGGTTAGATCTAGGGTTTGTAATGGATATTTAGGCTAGATCTAGCATAATTTATACTAGGTTTAGTTTAGTTCTTAAAAGTTTATTGCTTGCTCAAAGACGCCTAGAAAGGGTTCGATGAAATGCATGTGAGAACTAAACCTATGTTTTTTGGCTTGAGCTATGAGAGTAGTTTGCCTTTAGGGACACCAAGGTGTTAGATGACTATAAGGGCTTGAGACTCACTATCACATACATGCTTAGATTGGCAACAAACGAGAGTTGAACCTTGTAGTGTGTATAGGTGAATAGATCTCCGTCACGAGAGTGGGTTGATCGATAAAAAGGGGATCCTTGGTCTAGAAATATCTAGATCAGTCAATAAAGCCTTACCCAAATCCATTACAACTCTAGATTAAATCCAAACCCATAACCATCATCTCAAGATCCTACTTTTATTTTGGTTAGATCCAAATTTCACTATTGCTTGCTTTAGTTTTAGCTATTTTACTTTTGTTTGCTTCATTTGAACGATCACCATGGTTACTCCCCCTTTTGATTAGGTTTAGTAGAGACCCGTGACAATCTCTTACTATTCCGCCGTCTAGACTAGGAGCCTTAGTATAATTTCCTTGTTTAGATTCTACTAACCCAAGCCTTTAAATCCTTGGACGACCCTAAAATACTACAATTGACCCGTTCTCTTGCGGGATTAAGCGTAGTGTTTAGGTCTTATAAATTATAAACTTTGACCACCGGGAGAGATCCTTACGTCACTTATCTTATTCTTCTCGACGCTACATCACCATTGACCACTCCAAAGTCACTTTGTTATATAAATAAAAGATTCTCAAATTTCAACTTTAAGCTTTATCTATTTAACTTTTTGATATATATCTTATGATTTTGGTTTGTAGGGAGATGAAAATGAACGGAAAAGATACCGAAGCGATTCCCGAAGAAATTTCAAGCAACTATCTACCGAGTTTTGAAATGTTGGACAAATGTGTAAATGTAAAAGAAAAATGGGAGTATTTTGAAATATTTAAAATAGCACATGTGTTTAATGAGCTTCTTCTTCATTTTCAACACTTTTTCTCTCTCATCAAGAACTTTGCAAAAAAAAAAAAAAATTCTCTCTCTTTTTCAAGAAAAAAATTGAAAATTTCAAACACATTTTCGAAAATTTTACTTTTCATAATCTAAGTCATCCTTGGGAATATTCTTTCCATCTTCTCTTTAAGCAACAAAGGTATGTTTTCTAGCTTTCAAAATTTCAAGAAACGTGAGAGCTTTCTTTGAAATTCAAAATCTTGATTTTGGAAGTCCTTAGCTTAATGATGTTTTTCAATGGTTAGAATGAGCTAAAGAATGCTTGAGAATTAGGATTCAAGGCTAGGTTTAAGTAATATAGAGCTTAATTGCAAAATTTTAAAAATGAGTGTTCTTGAATGTTCTTGAGTATCCGTGGTTAAATTTCCGAAATTTTTTGGTCATTTGATGATTTAGTGGTCTTAAATGATAGCCTATGGTTAGATATGAAGTTCCCAACAAGAATTTTATAATTCCGTTGAGTAAAAACATAGTTATGGCCATTTTACTAAGTGAGCTTGGATATTGGTGACGCGATTGTTGAGGAAAATTTGAAAATTTGTAATTCTTTGAATCTTTGATGTCTTAAGTCATTATCTTCATGAGTATTATCTACCATGATGCTTTGAAAATGTTCTTGAAAATTAGAACCTTTTTGGATTCAAGTTATTACATTTATAAAAATTCTTGGAACTTAAAATTATATATTTTTTGTGTAGGAATCAAACAAGTTTCTAATCATCATGGCACCTAATACAAGGAGTGGAACGGGAGCTAAAATGAAAAATGGAAATCCAAGCAAGCTTCCACTTCAAATGAAGCTACTAATTCAAGAAGATCTTCAATGACAAAAGAGGCTCCATCCAAAAAACCAACACTCGTGAAGCGTCCTCTAGTGAGAGCTCCAATTCCTCCTCCATTGGAAATCAAGAACACCACTTGGAGTGAAGAAGAGAAAGAAGAAAGAAGACACTTTGAGAGAGTATACATCGCGCGAAAAAAATTCTTAGCGAAAGAGGCGTTACAAAAGATAGGTCTTTATTAGGAAGTGAGCTATTTCCTAAAGCACATGTACCTTCATTGCTTGGTAGATATGGATGAAGGAGTTTCTTGCCACAATGAAGCTCGTGTTTCATTCACCTAGTTGACCTAGAGCTCAATGGGGATACCTTAACTTCAAAATAAGAGACAAAAAGTATTCCATAAGCATCTACGGAGTTTGCAAAGCGTATAGCCTACCCTTAACGGACAAGGCTACTTTCCCATATTGGGGACGAATTGATGCGTTTTGCGATATGATAGTCGATGTGCCCTTTACCAATGAGAGTCCCAAATCGTGGAAGATACGAAACCCGGTGGTTAGATATACACAAAGGCTCTTGGCCAACACTATCTTTGTTATTGCCTAAAATGGAGGAGCAACAAGGAATGAAGTGCTTCTTCTATTTCGGGGACTTAAGGAAGACTTGATGGAGTGAAAAGAATATGCGGAAGAGGATGATTTTGGAAAGGATATAAACATTGTGGTTCTCTTCATAAAACACATGGCGAGTTTCTAAGGGAAATGAGTTAGGAAAACAAACCAACCACTCATCTACTTTAAAGGATTCCTAACCCTCTTATTCAAAAGAGCTCAAGTCCCACTAGGCAAGGAAATTCCAGAAATGGATCACATGGGATTCTGAGATCTGATATATTGGCGTTTCATCTGGGTAAAAAAGGCTATTAAAGAGATCGAGTATCTTTTCAACCATTTCAACACCGGGAAAAGGATGTTTGTGATTCTTCCTTGTGATGAACTAACAAACCTTGTTGCTTTGGACAATGTCATCTTTGTATACACGGGAAAGGAGGATGAGAAGGAAAAGTCAAAAGAAATAAGGATGGCGTGCTACTTACCGTTACAAGAACACACCACAACCTCCAAGGATGAAAACTTCTCGCTCCGACTCCCTCACCATTTCTACATCAACCGCCATGCGCTACCAAGTGAGCCAATTAAGGATTTATAAGTCTGATCCCCATGAGCTACAACCGAACCAAGAAAAGGAAAACGCATTCGATTTTGAGTACCAGCAAGAAGAACCGCCCACGGATTATCAAGGAATGAGTTGTACTTGGAAAGGAAGGTGAATTACCAAGAGAAGATCATAAGAAAACAAGGAAACTTCCTCACAAGATTGGGGAGGAGGGTGAAGAAGAGCGACAAGTACAATCACTATGCCACCTTGAGTGAGGAAGAAACGGAAGATAAGAACTCGAGTAGTCATGAACACCAAAAACCAAGGCACTCGGTAGCTCTTCCACCTTTGGTCATCCGAGAACCACAAGAGCAAGAAGTGATACATCCAAGAACCTCATGCCAAAAGCCCTCATGGAGGAGACACGACAAGGACCCCATCGACGACTCATCAAGGCTGAGAATAAGGAGCTCATGACGCAACAACAAAGAACCCGACTCCTCCGTTTCATCCACTCGACACTCATACACTTTTTCCAAAGGTATGCCTACTTACCATTGTTTATACCACACTTATTTTCTTTCTTTATATGTGTTTTTAAAGGTCACTCTCACGACTTAGGATTCACCGGAGCGGTGAAGTATAAGTCCGACGAGGGGCTTAGCACTAATGTCGTTTTAAGTTTTGATGTTTTATTTTTCATTATTTGAGTCTTGCATTGTATATAGTTATGATTTATGAAAAACACAAAAAAAATTTTGAATTTGTTTCAAAAATCCAAAAAGATTTTCAATTTTTTTAAAGCATTGCATATAGTTTGCATCATTTGTACATACTTATATTAATAAGAGCATATAAGATCACATTTTACATAAGGAACAATGATAGAATTGCCTTGTAGATAGTTAAGTGTTGCTTAATAACCAATGCCCTCACTAGAAGTACAATGTTGCGTAGACCACTTTTAGTCTTTAGAAAATCCGTGATCGGAATTTATCGCTCTGTTGTTTTTGTGAGCGTTGACGTAGATTTTCTTTTGAGTCAAATCCTATCTAAGATGGACTTATATGAATGTTAACAATCTTTCTAATGGTCATTGCTATACTTCACCATGGTAAAAGCACAAACATTTGAGCTCTGTTTTAACCGATTTTACCACCCTCTCGTAGCTCAAATGGCTACTCTCATATTTAACGTAATGAACAACCCTTGAAAATCCTTACCTTTAAAACCCCCTAATATTTTGATATGTGAGGCCGCTTTTGGAAAGTGCATACACGGAAAAAATCCTGAGTGAATTGAAGTTGAACGACAAAGAGGATACTTCCTTAGAGTTAGGCTCACTTTAAGATTAATTAAAGTCATAGGAGGAGAAAATCCTTAGTGTTTTGGGTTTGGTTAAGTCTTGGGAATTGTTAGTGTAGATATTGTCTAGTAAGTGTTCCTCAATGTGAATATGATCCTAGGTTATGTTGATAAAAGAAGGAAAAAGAAAGCAAAAAACCGAAAATTATAGAGAAAAGAAGTGAAAGAAAAAGACACTAGAGATTAGAATCAAGTTTAAGCTCTAACCTTAGAATCTAAAAGCCGAGAGATTCCACCCTTCAAATGAAAAGAAACTTAAGAATCCAAAGTAATTAGAATGGTGGCTCTGAAAATCAAAAGAAGGTTAGTATCTAAGAAAATGAAAAAGTCTAAGAATCTCTAGTTGTCTACAAAAAGAAAAGAATGTGTGTGTTTGTCGAATAAAATGCTTATGGTTTCTAGTTATAGGATGAGAAATATATCAAGTAAGTGTCTAGATCCTTAGGAAGCAATGTATGAGAACAATTAGAGGAAGTAAATGCTTTGTATGCATAAATTGTTCGACTACCAACTTGCTTTTGCTTATTGTCTTGCACTACTTTTTTCAAGAAACCACTATAAAATCGTGTGAACCCTCTTCTTGTTAACACTTCTTTGTACATAGACCCTTTCTTGAAAACTCCAAACCGAATGGATGATATGCATTGCCCATAATTAAGAACTCACACCTAAACTTAATTGAATATAAAAATGAATTGGCGATAGGATTGTTTATGGATGCCTAGCTTAGATTCTAAGAGTTGGTTTTGTAATGATCATTGAGTAGTACATAAGCTCTTAGATGATCTTTGCACAATTATACTTGTCTTTAGGACATTGGGCATAAGGCATTACTTTTCTATCTTGGTTTTGAGTTCCCGCTTTCAAACCTCGCTTCCGGGTTTAGTCTTTGTTGTTTGCTAGAGGACAAGCAAATGGCAAGTCCGGGGGAGTTGATGTATACATAATTTCATGCATATTTAGATGAATTTTAGCTTAGTTTCATCCAGTTTTAGGTTGTATATATATTGAACTTTAGCCTTAGAATCCATATAGTTTTACTCTATAATCTAGTTTTAGAGTTAGTTGCATATGCATACATTTTCTTGCATTTGTAGGTTCTACTTTTGGAGTGGCTTAATGAATGCTCAGGGGATGGATTCAAACTGGATATGGAGCTAAGGAATAATTGGAATGGAGTGCAAAATGCATTTGTAAAGGATGGAGAGAATGAAGGTAACAAGGGACCAAAGAAGAAGCCTTAAAATGCAAATGCATGTGGCTATCGACCATGTTGGTCGATAGTGGCACACATGGGATCGATAGCCACATGCACTGGGAAGCTAGCTGCCAAGTTCATGCCACTATCGACCATCATGGTTGATAGGCCCATGCACATGATCGATAGTGGCATGCTCTGACGGGAAAATTTGATTTTAAGGCAACTTCTCTTCCATCCTTTAGTATAAATAGCCACCCGTTTGTTCCAAGAACACACCTTTGAACTTCTTTACAACTTTTATTGTTCTTTCTCATAATTATCAAGATCTAAAAACTTGTAATAAATATTTTGATTTCTTTTATTTAGATTTGTGTTTCTCTTTTTCATCTCTTTCTTTTAAATCTAAATCTAAGGGCAGGAAGCTCGAAGACCAAACTCTTGTCTTTGGATTTCCATGGAACTTAGTGAGTAGATCCCTTAAGGGTCTTGAGATGTAGTAGGATAGGGTTAGATCGAGGTTTATGATGGACAATAGGGCTAGATTTTGGCATAGATTCCTACTATATTATGTTTAGTTCTCCAAAGTTCATTGCTTGCTCATTGACGCCTAGAAAGTGTTTGATGAAATGCTTGAGAGAACAAGATCTATGTCTTTCACATGGGCCCATGAGAGTGGATGTTACCTAGGTGATAGATGGATAGAAAGACTTGTAGATCACTATCAAATACATCTTTATATAGGCAACAAACGAGAGTTGAGCTTTATAATGTGTATAAGTGAATAGATCTTCGCCATGAGAGTGGGTAGATTAATTAAGGAGGGATCCTTGGCCTAGGAATATCATCAATCCTCTAATAAAGCCTTAGAAAAGTCCATCATAAGTCTAGATCAAGCCCAAACCAATTGCTACTATCTCAGGATTCGATCTTTTTTATTGTTTACCTTTAAAGCTTGTTCCCTTCTTGTCTTTTATTTATTGCTTATTTACTTATTGTCTTTATTTATGCATTTTAATTATGTTTGCCTTGATTAATGCTTATATTTAGAAGAGACTCGTGATAACCCCTTCTAAATTGACCCTCCTATACTAGAATTCCTAGTGCATTCTCCTTACTTAGGTTCTTCTAGATAAGCCTCTAAATCCTTGGACGATACCTTAAGTACTACAACTCGACCCCGTTCTCTTGCGAGAGTGTTGAGTAGGCTTAGGTTCTATAAATTTAAGCTTGCTCATTGCGCCCTTTGAAAGGATAGACGTCAACTACTTCAAGCGAGGAGGTAGTTGAAGACAAAGACTTGGCAGATTTTGATTTTCTACAGCAAAGGCACTCCATTGCTCAATCACCCTTTACAATCTGGTAACGAAAATATCAAAGAATGGATCTTAACCCAAAAAGAGTGTCATATCAAGAGTCATCATGGAGAAGCCACGACAAAGAATCTGTCGGCCCTTCATCATCACGACAAGGAGGTCACATGCCACGCCAACACCATTCATTCGTCTCCTCAATTAAACACTCTTACATATGAGTGTAAAAAGGTATCCTTACAATCCTTTGCTCATACCATCTCATGTTTTCATTTAAATTTTTGGTTTTCAATTTTTAAAGTCACTCTCACGGCTTAGGAATCACTAGAACGGTGAAGTTTGAGTCCATGGGAGGGGCTTGGTACTAATAGCATTTTTTTGATATTTTAATTTTAATCATCTTTGACTCATGCATTATAAATATTTAAGTTTCGTGAAACATACAAAAAAAATTGAACAATTTTGAGAAAACCAAAAAGATTTTCAACTTGTTTTCAAAGCATCTTCATTTGCATCAACTTATGTGGTTAGTGCATATAGGATTGCATTTGTATAGGGAACAATGATGAGGATGCCTTGTAAATAATTAAGTTTTGCCTAATGTTCAATGCCCTCAATAGAAGTACAATAATGTTTAGAGCACTTTGAGTTATCGGAAAATACATGGTTGGAATTAACCACTTGAAGGTCTCTGTGAATGTTGATGTATACTATCTCTTGAGCCAATTCCTATATAAAAAGAACTTAAATGAATTTTGAAATCTTGCTTATGGGCTTTGTCATGCTTGACAATGGTAAAACACAAACAATTGAGCTATGTTTTAAACCATTTTACCACTCTTCTTAGCTCAAGTGACTACTCTAACTTTAAGAGTAGTGACCTAACCTTTGAAAACCCTTAAAACTTTCCTTTAAACCCCCAATTGATTTGCTTGTGAAGTCTCTTCTGGAAAGTGCACACACGGGCAAAATCCCAAGCGAAATGAAATTTAACGACAAAGAGGATACTTCTTAGAGTTAATCTCATTTTAATGATAACTTGATTCTTAGGAGGGAAAAATCCTTAGTGGTCTTGGTCATTTGAGTCACGGGAATGGTTAGTGTAGATTTTGGCAAGTAGATGTTCTTCATTATATATAATCATAGTTTATGTGTTAATAAAATGAAAAAGAGAAAAGAAAAATTGAAAAGAAAAAGAAAGAAAATAAGTGAAAATAAAGACACTAGAGATTATAAGAAAGCATAGGCTCTAACCTTTGAAATCAAAAATAAAAAAATCTAGAGAGTTTACTCTTGTTATAAAAAGGAAAATAATAGCACCATAGAAGTGATTAGAATAGTGACTAAAATTTAAGAAAATGTTAGTAGCTAAGAAATAAAGAATTTTAAGAATCTCTAAGTGTCACCAAAAAGAAAAGAAAAATTGTGCTGAAGGAGCAAAAAAAAGTTTTATGGTTTCTAGTATTAAGAAGGGAAATGTTTTAAAGTTGTGTTTAGATTTTTAAGAAGTATTGGGTGTGAACAATTAGAGGAAGTGAAGATTTTGTACGCATAAATTGTTCGACTACCACCTTGCTTTTTCCTATTGTCTTGCACTACTTGTTGAGAGAAACCATCTAAAAATCGTGTGAAATCATTCTTTCGAATACTTCTTCACATAAAATCCCTTTCAAAAGCACAAAACCAATTGGATAAGATACATTGCCCATAAGTGAAAGAACACATGCCTAAGCTGAATTCAATGTAAAAAGGAATTGAAAATAGAATAATTTATGGATGCTTAGCTTAGATTCTAAGAGTTGGTTTTGTGATGATCATGACAAAGTACATAGACTACTAGATGATTGTTGCATCAATTTACTTCTCTTTAGGACATTGTGCATAAGTTATTTCTTTCTATTGTGGTTTTGAGTTCCCACTTTTAAGCTTCTCTTCCGGGATTTTTCTTGTTTGTTAGCTTCAGGACAAGCAAAGGGAAAGTCTGAAGGAGTTGATGTGTACATAATTTAACACATATTTAGCATCATTTAGTATGTTTTTTCATTGTATTTAGTATGTAAATTATGCATTTTAGGGTCAAAATCAATTTAGTTTAGGAGTTGAGTCCAAATTTAGTATTTGTTGCATTTGCATACATTTCTTTGCATTTGTAGGTGCACCTTTGGAGAGGATCAATGGGAAGCTTTGGGGATGGATTCTTGATGAATTTGTGGTCAAGAATCAAGAGAAAGAGAAGCTAAATGCATATGGAGAAGGTGGAAAAAAAGAGAGCAAGAAATGGAGCAAAGAAGAAGGAAACTACTACCTATGTTGCTTGCTATCGACCATAAAGGTCGATAGTGAGCAACATGAGGTCGATAGCTCATGGCATGGCCAATGAATCTGTCCATGTTTCCAACTGTCGACTAGTTAAGTTGATAATGTACAGCATGAGATCGATAGCTCGCTGCATTGACATGTTTTCGCCCTAGGGAAACTCCTCCTTCATCCAACTTGTATAAATAGCCTCTAAAGCTTTCAAGAACATATATTTTCATAACTATTGAAATTTGTGATTTCTTTTAAGGGTTTTAGGTTTCTAATAAAAAACAAAACTTTGTAATACTTTGGCTCATTTTTATTTATGATTGTGTCTTTCTTCTTCTTTTCTCTCTCTTTTAATATCCAGATCTAAGATTATGAGAGCTCAATGACCCAAACTTTGTCTTTGGATTTTCATGGATCTTAATAAGTAGATCTCTTTAGGAGCTTGAGATTTAATAGGCTAGAGTTAGATTTAGGATTGTAATGGATAATAGGCTAGTTTTAACATAGATTCCTACTAGGTTTTGTTTAGATCATCAAAAGATTCATTCTTGTTCATTGATGCCTAGTAAGTGTTCGATGAAATGCTTGAGAGAAAAAAACCTATGTTTTTTATCTTGCTCATGAGAGTAGAGTATCGTAGGTGATTAATAGCTAAAAGGACTTGTAGACTAATATCACTTGCATGTTTAGATAGACAATAAGCGAGAATTGAGTCTTGTAATGTGCATGGTTGAATAGATATTTACGATGAGAGTGGGTAGATCGATAATGAAGGAATCTTTGGCTTAGGAATAACTCTAATCATTTAATAAAGCCTAGATTAGATCAATTATAGTTCTAGATTCAGCCCGAACCGATCTTTATTATTGTTAAGAGTTAAAGTTTGCATCTTTCTTGTGTTTTACTTATTGTTTGCCATAATTAAGTCTTTCTTTACGCACTTTAAATATGTTTGCTTATGTTTATGCTAGATTGAGTTAAGATAAGTGACACCCCAACCTTAATCGATTCTTATAGACCTACACTACTAATGTATTTTCTTTGTTTAATATCTAGCGCAGACCCCTTCAAATCCTTGGACGATAACCATAAATACTATAATCTAGATATTGTTCTCTTGCGAAATAGTGAGGTTTTAGATTCTAGGTTAATAAATTTAAATTTTTTTTGAAGTCTTAAAAATTCTCTCATGTTAATAACACCTCAAGATTCTAAACCGTCATCATACCCAATCAAACTACTAGACGAAAAGTATTTTTTCTATTGAAAATTTAAAGTTGTGATATCAAAACCTAAATATAAAAAGATATCGTAAAAACCATTTTATTTCTTAAACCATGATAAATATTCTTGCTAAAATGAACTTAAAAGTTAACGATAAAAATGTGCAACATGGAAACTATTTTTTTTACTGTTCAAATTGACATAAACATGTATGACAGAGAAAACAACCAGCTTGAGTACACAAAGAACAAGGAAAAACGATAAAAAAATTATAGAAATGAGCTTAAAAAGATCCAAATTTATCAATAAAAATTGAGGAGGAGACTACTCTTCAGGTGACTGAGTGACGGTAATCAGTTCTGTATTGTCGGTCTCAAAATTTTGACACGCTATTCCCATTCTTGAATCATCAAAGTCACCTAAATCAAAACATCCATCTCCTCGTGTAGTGCAGATAAACTCCACCTTTGACATTTGGCATTTAGGAGCATTGTCCTACTAGTAGGATATTAACAAATTCACACCCACACCTAACATATGCACTTTTTAATTTTGTGATCAAACCAAAGTCACACTATGTTAAAGTTGTATTGTTTGCGCTTCTTTGTCTGTAAATTCACTTATCATAATTTAATAATATTCTTGATTCAGGTTGAATCCCTTTGGAATAATTTTTGGTTCATTGATTTTATTATAAACCAATTAATGGTTCATGTTGAATCCCTTTTGAATATGCTAAAGTTGTATTGCTTGCACTTCTTTGTATGTAAATTCACATATCGTAATTTAATATTTTCTTGGTTCAGGCTGAATCCCTTTGGATACATTTTGGTTCATTGATTTCAATATAAACCAGTTGATGGTTCAAGTTTAATCCCTTGGAATACCTCTTGAAATCAATGAATGGGAGACATCTACTCTCTCGCTCTCTTATCCTCTTCATTTTAACAAAAGAATTCATTTCTAACCTCATTTGCACAAGAATCAAGGTACCTATCTTAACCATTGAAGACAACACAACATTTGCATTCTTTATGTTACTTTTAAGGTCACTCTTTTTGTTTAAATATTGACCATGACGATGAAGTTTAAGTCCGGGGGAGGGCTTGGTATTATTTATTTTAGTTTTGATGTTTTTCTCTTGCATCATTTTAACTCCTATGCATTGTAAATAGCTAGGTTTGTGGAAAACAGAAAAAGTTTTGAAAAATATAACAATTCAAAAACAAAAAATTCTTTGTTTTCAAAACTCATATAAATTGCATTCTGGTGTAAAAATTTGAGAGGTTAGATTCATTTAGAATTGAATATCTAGAGCATAGGGAACAATGATAGGATTGTCTTGTATAAAGTTTAGGTTTGCCTAATGTTCAATACCCTCATTAAAAGTTGTTGCACAAACCACTTAGTGTTTTTGAAAAATCTATGTTTGGAATTTACCACTTGAAGGTCGTTGTGAATGTTAAAGTAGACTATCTTTAGAAGCGAATTCCTATCTAAGTAGAACCTAACTGAATTTTAAGATCTTGCTTATGAACTTTGTCATACTTGACCTTGGAAAAACACTACCACTTGAGCTATGATTTAATATTTACCACTCTTCTTAGCTTAGATGGGAGTACGATTCGAGTCTCCACGGGATAACACCATAAGATTTTAAACCATCATCATACCATCATACCACTAAGCTAAAAATATATTCTCTATACTATATATTGGAAGTCTTGATCTCTAAATCTAAATACAAAAAGACACACTAGACTAAGATTTCTTTAACTAAAAACACTATTTTATTTAATAAGCCATGATAAGTATGCTTGTTAAACTGAACTTAAAAGTTAACGAGAAAAATGTGCAACAGGGAAACTACTTTTGTTACTGTTCAAATTGACATAAAAATTTATGATTGGAAAAACAACCAGTTTGAGTACACAGAGAACAAGAGCTTAAAAATCCAAAATCATGAAGAAAAACTTGAGAAGGAGGGCTAGTCTTCTGATGACTGAGTGACGGTAATCAGTTTTGTACTTTCAATCTTAAAATTTCGACAAGCTATTCCCATTCTTGAATCATCAAAATCACCCAAATAAAAAATCCATCTTCTCGTGTAGCTGAGATAAACTTCACATTTGACATTTGCCATTTCGTAGCATTGTCCTACCACTAGGAAATAAGTAAATTCACCCCACACCTAACATAGGCTCTTTTAATGTTTGTGATCCAATTGAAGTCACACTATGTTGAAGCAGTATCGCAGACACTTCTTTATCTGTAAATACACTTATCATGATTTAATATTCCCCTTGGTTCAGGTTGAATCCCTTCAGAATACATTTTGGTTCATTGGTTTCAATATCAACCAATGAATAGTTCAGATTGAATTCTTTAGGAATACCCCTTAAAATAAGTGAATGGGCAAAATCTACTCTCTCTTGCTATTATCCTCTTCTTTTTCACAAAAGATTTCATTTCTAACTTTAATTTCAGAAGAAATCATTGTATCTATCTCAACAGTTGCAAATAACATTGCATTTGCACTCTTTTTTTTAAGGTCACTGATTCTTTGTAAATATTCACTGAGACGGTGAACTTTAAGTCTGGGAAAGGGGCTTGGTTATATTTATGTTGGTTTTGATGTTTTCTTTTTCCATCATTTTGATTCCTATGCATTCTAAATAGCTAGGTTTGTGAAAAATACAAAAAAATTGAAAAAAAAGTTCAAAAAATTATCTGTTTTCAAAACTCATGTAGATTGCATTCATGTGTAAAAACTTAAGTGGTTATATTCATATAGGATAACAAATGTATAGCATATGGAACAATGATATAATTGCCGTGTAGATAGTTTAGATTTGGTTAATGTTCAGTACCCTGATTAGAATTACATTGTTGCACATACCACTTTGAATTTTTGAAAAATCTATGTTTGGAATTTACCACTTTAATGATGGCCTTTGTGAATGTTGGAGTAGACAATCTCTAGAAGTGAATTCGTATCTAAGTAAAACATAACTGAATTTTAAAATCTTGCCTATGGCCTTTGTCATACTTGATCTTAGAAAAACACAAACACTTGAGTTATGATTTAATATTTACCACTCTTTTTAGCTCAAGTGGGACTTGGGATAAAAGCTTAAGATTCTAAATCATCATCATACCATCAAACCAGTAAACTAAAACTATTTTCTCTACTAAAAATTTGAAGTTGTGATCTTTAAATCTAAAGACAAAAAGACACGTTATAACATGATTTCTTTCACTTACAACACCATTTTATTTACTAAACCATGATAAATAAATTTGCTTGATAAAATGAACTTAAGAGTTAACGAGAAAAATGTGCAACAGGGAAACTATTTTTTTATACTATTTGAATTGATAGAAAAATGTACGACAGGGAAAACAACCAGCTTAAGTACACATTGAACAAGGAATTAACAATTTAAAATATTATGAAAATGAGTTAAAAGGATCCAAATTCAGCAAGAAAAAATTGAGAAGGAAGGCTACTCTTCTGGTGACAGAGTAATGTTAATCAGTTCTGCATTATCGATCTCAAAATTTTGACAAGCTATTCTCACTCTTGAATCATCAAAATCACCCAAATCCAAACATTCATCTCTTCGTGTTGCGGAGATAAACTCCACCTTTGACATTTGGCATTTAGGAGCATTTCCTACCACTAGGACATAAACAAGTTCACCCTACACTTAACATAGGCTCTTTTAATTTTTGTGATCCAACTGAAATCACACTATATTGTAGCTGTATTATTTGCGTTTCTTTGTCTGTAAATTCACATATCATGATTTGATATTTCCCTTGGTTCATATTGAATTCTTTAGGAATATCTTTTGGTTCACTGATTTCAATATAAACCACACGAGCCAAACAAAAATCTCATAAATTCCATTTTGATTAGTTTTTAATTGATTTCTTGATGTGGAATCGTCCTAGGTAGAACCTCTTAGGTGATTGGATGGGCTAATCCTTTATTTCAAAGAACTCCCGTTTCACAAACCTAAGGTACATTAACCTTAGACCCAATACTCTCATAACAGAACTTATACCTTATACCTAAAGTATATTCATGATCAAAATTTAAACCTTATACCTTAAACCTAAGGTATATTCATGATTAAAATTAAAATTAAAATCCTAAGTCATTTGAATGGGGAACTCAAGAAAAACCCATAAACTCTCATTTGAGATAGTAAAACGTGTGAGTGATTTTTAGCTAATGGGAACATTGGCTCTGCACCACCATCAACATTGGAGCTAAAGAATTCTGTAAATAGAAAAGATTAAAACGTGTAAAGAAAATGGTTTATTAGTTCCTTTTGATATGCTTATAGATACATTAAAACAATCGTTATTCATTGTCCTTTGTTCTTGGTGTTAAACTCATTCAAGAAATAGTTACAATGAGGCATATAATTTTGTCTAAACTTGAAGACCTTCTCCATTTTCTACAATAAAAAGTACGATCCAGTTATATATAAAATATTTTCGACGAAAAAAAGTATCGAATTGTGGGGCAACACATTAAATAACTAAAAATGGAACAAGACACGTACCAACAGGTATGAAGGTGAAATATGATATCCTTTTTCCAAGCACCTCGGCAACTTCGTGACGCCCTCTTCAAAAAATGGTTCTTGAGCTTTTCTGCAAATACACCATTTGACAACAAAACAACAAACCTTTGTAACACAAACCAGTACAAATGGTCAATGCACTTGTCATAATGTCATTGACTCTTAAGTAAAATTTTTCTTCTTATTTTCCCCAACATAATTTCCATTTAACTAATCAATTCATCTTTGGTAAGTAATCCTACATTCAAAATATAAAAAATTTCCTCCATGATAACACCAATACTTTACCTCTTTTCCTATATATTTCAGTATGTTTTCTTATTGTTTCTAAGAAACTTTATTCATGAAAAGGTGGTTTTTCTGTATTTGTAGTGTTTTGAAACATTTCATATCAAACTATCTATTTTGGAGCATTATGGAGCTAATTGGAGAAAAAGCGAGTTTCTGAACAATTTCCAAACTTTAGAAAGATCATTCAAGATGAAGGTCTTGCAACCGTTGGATTTAAATGACATTTTGACAGGATCTAGAGAATTAACTTAGCTTTCATATGGAAGTGTTTTGACATGATTCGAAGTTGAGGATCAAGAGTTATACAAAATGTACTAAAGATTGGTCATGTTGGCTCGCGAATGAAGGATGCATAGGAAGGCTAAAACTAAGGGATCACGAATTTGGTTTCAATCAAGACATTAACACGACCAAATTGAATGTCTTAAAAGCCTTTACAATCACAAGAATTCAAGTACTTAATACCAGTCATAAAGTGTGTTTTGAGATGACAATTTACTCCTAAGAACCTAAGACTCAAAGACGAGGATATGAAGACAATTTTACAAGAAATTAGACCATACATAAAATTTGAGAAAGATTTTCAGCTTCCATCAAATCCATGGTGTATTGTGACAAAAATAAAATGTATTTTGAGGCTACAAAAGATCCGATCAAGTCAAAGTCGCTCTTCAAGCACATTCAAAGGCTCAAAAACGCAATCAAATGGAACGGGAACGCAACCAGAACATCTCAAGAGAAATCAAAGTCAAACCACTTGTCACCCTAAGCATTTTCATTAAATACATTCAGAAAAACGTGACGACTTGGCTGGAAGAGATGATCACACGACTTTGGCTCAATGGATACATAAAACCGACGAACTCGAGTTGTTCAAAAATCTTATCTAGATGTTGAACCAAGTCTTACCAATGACAATGCTTGGAAAAAGTGGGAAAACTATGAAGAACTATCTGAGGGTTTTGGAGGCGCTCACATTTCATTTCAGAGCATCCAATTGGCCAGAAACCGAAGAAAACTCGGTCAAAGCACAAACGAGCTCCGCCAAGCAGACCAAGCTATCAAATTGGATATTTTAAGAAAAATAGCATATGGAGAAGGCAATTCTCAAGAAAAACCAGCGCGGGAACGGTCCTGATTCAAAAACAGCTTGGTTTCTTACATCACGAGCTAAACTGAGCTTCCAGGAGACCAAACTTGGCGAAATAGTATAAGATACGAGCTCCAGCCTTTAAAACTTCATTTTTTTCATAAAATATGCGATTTTGTAGTGGAGTTTCATTTTGGTTGAAGCATTCTTCACGAATTGCAAATACGGAGTATTGAGCATCATTTCAGTTTACCAAGAAATCACATATGGTCGTACCTATTCTTAAAAATTTTGACCAGTATCTAAGTGATTCCTATTTGTTATGTTTTCTATTAGTTTTCAATATCTTCCTCATTTGATTTTAAACCAGGATGGTGTAAGTTAAGTCCGAGGGAATTCTTAATGTTACTAATGTTTCTTTTCCTTTTGATTTTTCACGTTTTTGAGTCGTTTTTAATTTTTTTCAAAATTAAAATGTTTTATTGAGTCAAAATCAGTCTCAAAACAAGCTTGACTTTGAACTAAACACGTTTCTTATGACTACTGTTCCTAATTTGTGTTTGACAGCAGTTTTAAATGATGAGCCATATCACTTGATGTTCGAGTAATCCTTAGCTACTAAAACATTTACTGAACTTAATTCTTTCTTTATGGGGCTTGGTAGACCTTGAATCAGATTTGTCTTCAGACCTGGCAAAATTAAGTCTATGGTTCCCCTCTTTCATGTTTAATAAAAATCTTCCAAAAAAATGTTTATGCTTGTTGTAAATATTCAAACCAATAAAATCCGAATGTGCTTATAAGAAAAAAAGTATAAAGAGATCGATAGAAAAAGCAAAATGATATCCTAGAAAAGTAGGGAAAATCGATTGACATGAGGCTGATAGAAAAAAAAATAAAAGTATACCCTATAAAAGTAGGGAAACATTATCCTCTAAAGAGCATTTAAAAAGTGAATAAGGAAGAGGAAAGGAATCGATTGTGGAATGAAATTTTTTGGATCTTGTTTGAGTTGAGTCTATGTGTTCTTTGATTGATACTCCCTCAAAGAGACCACATGTTGTAGATTTTAGGGATTAGTGATGGAGATACTGGATCCCTCTTGTCAGTTGTGGCTTGAATCGGGGACATTGCAAAAACTTGTGGTGAATACCGAAGGTTCTACCCAAATGTCAACGCAAGTGTTAGAGGATTTCGTAAGTCAATGTCGACAATAAGTTCAGTAGGTCCAGGTATGTTTCTATGTTTTTAAACCTCTTCTCTCTTCTTCGATTTCTTAGCTCAAGTACGAGCTAGAAGCTACATCCGGGGGAGTTGATAACACCAATATTTTACCTCTTTTCCTATATATTTTAGTATGTTTTCTTGTGGTTTTAAGCAAATTTATGCATGAAAAGGTAGTTTTCATGTATTTGTAGTGTTTTGAGTCATTTTAGGTCAAACTATCCATTTTGGAGTATAATGGAGCTAATTGAGGCAAAAGCTATTTTCTTGATAGTTTCTAAGCATCAGAAATATAATCCAAGATGGAGGTCTTGACACCGTTGGATTTTGATGAAATTTGGAAAGGAGCTATAAAATTAAGTTAGCTTTCATATGGAAGTGGTTTGACATGATTCAGAGTTGAGGTCAAGGATTATACAAAATATACTGAATACGGGTCGTGTTGGCTTGCGAATGAAGGATGCGTGGGAAGGCTAGAACTAAAGGATCACTATTTGGTTTCAATCAAGACTTTAACTCGTACAACTTTTATGTCTTACAAGGCTTTATAAGCCCAAGAAGTCAAGTAAAAACCCTTCTGCAAGAAGCCAAATTGAAGGCCTTGAAGGCCTGATTTTAACCTAATTGACCTTTATTGGACAAATATTATAGGTACTTATTTTTAGCCTTTAGATTTCGTAGAGTTGAATTATTTTAGGGTAGAAAGGAGTCAAGGACGAGTCCTTTGGGGTTGTGCCCTTGCCATCTTAAAGACTTCAACTTTCTTTCTTCTCGATCTCTGATTGATTTAATACTTGTCTTTGTTGCTGAGTTTTTTAAATATTGAGTAGTTTGCTAGTTAGACAGTGGGTTATCACGAGTTTATGATCTAGTTTGCGTAGGGATTCAAATATGTTAGGGAGTACTATTAAAGTTATCACCTTTGCTCGTATTCATTGCTATTCACTATTTAGGCCAGCTTGTGAGTAGATCTAAAGTACTTTGCATTCCAAAAGATTGTATTACTACTAGAACTAGTATTTTTTGAGCGATTCTATTTAGGCAACGAAAGTGGATCAATCTAAAATGGTGGAAAATCAATCATACACACAAAGTTAATGAATACTTGTCTTCTAAAAGGCCATTCAAATGATGTTGTCGCTTGGTTGTTCATTAGTATAGAGTTCCGAACCTCGAAACTGGAGAGGATTTACAATTGTATTGTGTTCTATACCTAAGCTAAACAGTACCCTAAAATAGAACCCTTGTATGCTAGTTTACATTCTCTACAATTTCCAATTTGTCTAACGTTTATCTTTCATTGATCTTTTCTTTTCTTTGCTTTTACATTATGTTTTGTTTCTTTATTGCATGAAAAAACCAAAAACCAATCCATCTTTGTTTCTTCTTAGCTAGTTCGAAAGCCTTTAGATCCTTAGTGTACTACTCGTCCTTGTGGGATCGATATCCAAAGAACTATAATATGATGTTGATGTATTAGCATTATTGCGGTTTTTAGTCGAGATATATGGTATTTTAGTATGTATTCGGTTCACTTTCGAGCGGTTTTGTGTTCTTTAGTGTTTTTACAGGTAATGAGCTTGATTGTGCAGAAAAATCATATTTTGGACGAATTTCAAGCATTGAAGGAAGTATTTTTGAAGAGGTGAAACGTCTTGGTAGAATGACAAGGATCAATCGATCCCTCTCCAGGATCGATCGATCCTTGTAACGATTCACAAACAATTTTTTTGAACCAAACTGAGATTTCGAGAACCAAGTTGCATCCTAAAGACCTAAACTCGTGTTTTACTTTTCATTATGTTTTTTTGAGATTTTGACAAGAGAGAGAGAGAGATTTGTAACCTAAGGGAGACGAATCTGAACCTGTAGGGGATTTCTTTTGTGATTGTTCATTTGTGATTGTTCATTGACTATGAGTGAATAACTTTCTAGTTGGGTTTAGGGTTTGTCATAAGGGATTTCATGAACATGTGAATGTTAGGTTGTTAGAACGGGGAATTATCTATTGATCTTCGCTTATCTTTGTGTTTAATGCTTGAATTAGCTTGATCACCTAGTCCTTGAATATAGGATGTTTCACGCACCGAAAGTGTTTGATGAAATTCCTGAAAGGAAGATACGTGTACAAATTGTCATAGACCAATGGAAGTTGATGTGTAAGCAATTTGTGAACAAATCAATGTCGTCTAGAATGCAAATTTAGGATTCAAAACTCAACGGAAGTTAGTGTTTAGGATCTTTAAACATAGGTAATTGGTGCTACGGAAGTAGGTTGACTATAAAATTGTGAATTGAGTTCAAGATGGTGCTTAAAAGATTTCCCTGAGAACACCCAATACCCAGCGTTTTTCTCCAATTGATTTACAACCCCTGCATTTCTTTGTTTCTTTCTTGCTTGATTTCGTATTGCTGCTTCATTCTACAAATCTTCTTTTTCGCTTTAGCCCGCGTTTGATCTGAATTTTTTTGTGTAACCTTTCGTCTCTATGGATTCGATCCCTAAGAACTACAACGTACACGTGCAGTGTTTTCTCGGGCGAAAATATGAGCTATCAAGTTTTCTGGCGCCGTTGTCGGGGACCAGTAGGTCGTCTTAGAACTAAGGATCATTGCGTACCTTAGGCATTTTCTTTATTTGGTTTAATCTTTTCTTTTTCTTCTTTGTTTTTGTGCTTTGATGTGCATGAACATACCTCATACTAGAAGCCAAGTAAAAGCGAATCGTCTCGAATTTGAGCAAGAACTTGGACATCTAGAGAGACATAAGAAGAAGGAGAAGCTTTTTGAGGGTAATTCGGAGTCTGAGGTCGCAGAAATCATGGGTGACAATATGGTGAACCTTCAGATTCAAAACAATCCTCTCTTCCCTCGAGTTCCTCCAGGAATTGAACCACCTGCTGGAAGTGGAGCTAACGATGTTGATCCGCAGATCAGACAGCAAAATGTTGTAGTTGCAAGGCAACACAACGCAAATCAACCTCAACAGAGAGTGACTTTGGCTCAATATGACACTCTTGAAGCGTTCTATGCGAATCGTGCTGGGATTCGTCCGCCTCCTATTGAAAGAAGAGATTTTGAGATCAAGACTGGTCTCATTAACTTGGTACAACAGAATCAATTTCATGGGTTGCCATCTGAGAACCCAATGCATCACTTGAATAAATTTGAAGCAATCTACAATACTATTCAACACAATGGAGTATCCGCTGAAGCTTTGTAATACAGGTTATTCATCTTCTCATTGAATGACATGGATATGAGATGGTACAACAATCTAGAACCAAACTCCTTGGCTACTTAGGAAGCAATTAAGGTAGCCTTTTGGGGCATTTCTTTACGAAGTCGCGGTCTATGACTCTCCGAAACAAGATCGCCGGATTTGACCAATTGAGTACTGAGAGTTTCCATGCAGCATGGGATAGATTCAAGGGTACACTAATGATTGTCCTCATCATGGTTTCACATATTGGAATCTCCTCAACATTTTATACAATGGAGCTGAGGAGAAATATAAAAATTCTATGGATACTACGAGCAATGGTGACTTCATGACATAGAAGAAGCTTACATGCTGGTGAATAATATGGCGAATAACCAAGCCAACCGCAGATCCGATTTTGATCACGGTAGAGGGAGTTTATCATCAGATGCAAAGAGGATTGATGATCAGCAGTCAATGCTTGATGAAATGATGAGAAGAGATCATAAAGGGGTACACTTGTTTGGGGAACAGAATAATGCACTTGTGTTCCAAGAGCGGAAATTGGGGTAGATGTATCAAGAGTTCATGTCTGAAGAGCTGAATGGTGGTCAAGCAGACGTGAATTACATTGGAGGTCAAGGAAACTTTGGTAACAGAGGTTTCAATCAACAGAAACGATTCTAGAACAAGCCATACCAACATAATTAAAGTGTATTCAATTTTGGATATCAGAACAAGAATCAGAATCAGATCAGTGGTTATCACCAGAAGCAGTATGGTTCACGAGGATTCAAGAACAATTACCAATCAAGTTATCATAATAAGAACCAGGTACAGTCTCCCACATCTTCTCAAGATAGTGAGCTGAAGAAAATGTTGCAGCAAGTCCTTGAAAATCAGACAAAGTCTGTTGCGGACATAAATTAGAAGGTGGACAACATGTACAATGATCTCAATGGGAAATTCAAGACGTTGAGTACTCACAAGAAATTGCTGGAAACACATGTTGCTCAGACTTCTGCAAGCAACAGAGCTTCTCCGAGCGTCATTCCAGGCAAACCGGAGAAGAAATCCAAGGAATAATGCAGTGCCATCACGTTGCAAAGTGGTAAAGAGTTGAAAAACTCGTGCAAAATAGAAAGGCAAGGATCGATCGATCCATGCCATAGGATCGATTGATCCATGCCTAATTACGCTTCTGGACAGAAGGAAAAGGACCGATTGATCCATGCCTAATTACGCTTCTGGACAGAAGGACAGGGATCGATTGATCCTTGCAGCAGGATCGACCGGTCCATGTCAAGACGTGGGTGCATCAAATTCTCATGATGAAACGAAGCCATTGGAGGTTGAGGAAGATTAAGTACCACCCGCCTTAAATCCCTAAGCCTCCATATCCGTCAAGACCCCTTCAAAAGATCAAGGAACGAGAGTACGAGAAGCTGAAGAATCTAGTTGGTGAGTTACATGTACGATTTTCTTTCTTAGAGGCAGTCAAGATGGTACCTTCTGTTAAGAGGTACATGAAATTGATTCTTTCAGATAGAATGACCTTAGAACAAGGTGTATCAGTGCTTACTGTGGAGTGTAGCGCAGTTCTATAGAACATCGCACTGGAGAAACATGAAGATCTAGGTCCTTTCGTATTGCCTTGCAGGATTGGATCGCTTACTTTTGAGCGATGTCTCTGCGATTTGGGGTCAGGAGTCAGTGTGATGCCTTGTCAGCATCACAGCGGTTAAATCTGACAAATTACAAGCCCACAAGAATGTCATTGGTACTTGCAGATAGATCTATTCAAGGACCAGTGGGTATTCTAGACAACATTCCTGTCAGAGTTGGAGAGGGATATGTGTTTACGGATTTTGTAGTCTTGGAACTTGAAGAAGAACCCAAAGATCATATTATCCTGGGAAGACCGTTCTTGTCTACTGTGCGAGCTATGATTGATGTGCAGAACGGCCAGATAGATCTCGAACTTGGAAAGTTAATTATGAATTGCAATATTGAGAAATTCATGAAGCCTTCCATTGATGGGCACACGTTTTGGGTTGACACACTTGCTGATGTGATTGAAGACTCTGCTGAAGAGTTGTACAGTATGGACCCACTACAAGTTGCTTTAACTCAGATTGAAGGTGAATATGGGTTTCTGAATGAAGATATATCTGAGGTTGTCGCGTTGCTGAAAGCGACACCAACAGTACAGAAACAGGTCGCGTACAACAAGCTCGAAGAGCATTTTCCTGTGACATCTACCTCCTTAGTGGCGAGTACGGACTCTGATTGGAGCGAGCTGAAAGCTCCAAAAACCGAACTCAAGTCACTACCTGCAGGACTAAGGTATGCTTTCTTAGGTCCTAACTCTACATACCCTGTGATTGTCTATGCTAATTTAAAAAATGTTGAGACTGCCTTGCTTCTTTCGAAGTTGAGAAAGTACTGAAAAGCGTTGGGATATTCTTTGGATGATATCACAAGTATTTCTCCAGATCTCTGCATGCATAGAATCCACTTGGAGGATGAATCCAAGACTTCTATCGAACACCAAAAGAGACTCAATCCTAAGCTGATGGAAGTTGTTAAGAAGGAAATTCTGAAAATTTTGAGTGCAGGTGTGATCTATCCCATCTCTGATAGTACATGTGTAAGTCCGGTACACATTGTACCAAAGAAAGATGGGATCATTTTCATCACTAATGAGAAGATTAAGCTAATCCCCACTAGAACTATCACAAACCATAGGATGTGCATTGACTATAGGAAGCTGAACTCGGCCACGAGAAAGGATCATTTTCCACTTTCTTTTATTGATCAAATGCTTGAAAGACTTGGCAATCATCCTTACTACTGTTTTCTTGATGCCTATTCAGATTTCTTTCAGATTCCCATCCATCCAGTGAACCAGAAAAAGACCACATTCACATGTCTTGATGGGACATATACGTACCGGAGAATGCCGTTTGAACTGTGCAATGCACCTGCGACTTTCCAACGTTGCATGATGTCTATCTTCACCGACTTGATCGAAGATATCATGGAAGTCATCATGGATGACTTTTTTGTATATGGTTTTTCATTTACTAACTGTTTGTCTAATCTTTGTAGGGTTTTAGAAAGATGTGAGGAGAAACATTTGGTTTTGAATTGGAAAAATTTAACTTTATGGTGCAAGATGAAATTGTACTTGGCCACAGGATTTTAGAGACGGGCATTGAAGTTGACAGAGCCAAGGTAGAAGTGATGACGAGCCTGCAACGTCCTACATCTATCATGGATGTTCGCAGCTTTCTCGGACACACAAAATTCTACAGACGGTTTATCAAGGATTTTTTCCAAGATAGCCAGACCTCTGACACGATTGCTCTGCGAGGATGTCAAATTTGATTTTGATACTGATTGTTTGATAGCCTTTCAGACAATCAAGGAAGCACTAGTCATCGTTCCAATTGTGCAGCCACCGGATTGGGATTTACCTTTTGAGGTAATGTGTGACGCTAGTGACTACGCAGTAGGAGCAGTTTTGGATCAGAGAAAGGATAAGAAGCTCCATGTGATCTACTCTACCAGCATAACACTTGATGAGACTCAGATCAAGTATGCAACTACGGAAAATGAGCTTTTAGTTGTGGTTTATGCATTTTAGAAGTTCATAAAATATTTGGTAGGATCCAAAGTCATTGTTCATACCGATCATGCGACTTTGAGGTATCTTATGTTTAAAAAAGATACTAAACTGAGACTGTTGAGATGGATTTTGCTGTTACAGGAATTTGATCGGAAATTCGTGACAAACGAGGCATCGAGAATGGTGTAGTTGATCACCTTTCTCGCCTACGATTGGATGCTGAAACACCACTTGATGATAGTCTTCTAGAGGATAATGTCTGCATGGTAACCTTGCTGGAGGATGAGTATCTGAATGAAGCTGATGTTTTTGCCATTGGACAGATCCATGACGAGATTCCTTGGTTCGCAGACTTTTTGAACTATCTGTGTTTTGAAGTAGAGCCATATAATTTCGCAGGCTATGCGAAGAAAAAGTTCCTCAGAAACGTCAAACATTATTTTTTGGATGATTCATTTCTCTACAAGAGATGTTATGATTGGCTTTTTTGCAGGTGTATCCCAGAGTCAGAAGAGTAGAGTATTCTCTATTATTGCCATGGTTCAAAGTATGTTGGACACTTCGCTACCATTGACGGTTTCGAAGGTATTACAAGCAGGTTTCTGGTGGCCTACTATGTTCAAAGAGGCTCATGATGTTTTTCCAAGTGTGATGCCTATCAGAGAAAAGGCAATATCAACAAAAAGAGCGAGATGCCGCAAAACTTCATCCTAGAAGTATATGTATTTGATATTTTGGGTATTAATTTCATGGGACCTTTCCCACCATCCTATGGAAATCAATACATCTTGGTCGTTTTGGACTATGTGTCCAAATGGGCTGAAGCGTTGGCCAGCCTAAAAATGATGCCAAGGTCTTCTTGAAGATGTTCAAATCAATGATTTTCCTGCGATTTTGAGTTCCCAGAGTTGTCATCAGTGATGGGAGATCTCACTTCATCAAAAGGTTATTTGAGACTATGCTGAAGAAGTAAGAACTTCAACATAAGGTAGCTACACCTTATCATCCTTAAACTAGTGGTCAAGTGGAGATTTCCAACAGGGAAATTAAGGGAATTTCAGAGAAGATAGTGGGCAAAATGAAGAAAGATTTGGCTGTGAATCTCGATGAAGCACTATGGGCATACCGTACTACGTTAAAGACTCCCTTAGGAAAAACTCCATACCATTTAGTCTATGAGAAGTCTTCTCATTTGCATGTTGAGTTAGAGTACAGTGGACTATGGGCTACGAATTTGATGAATATCGGCATCAAGCTTGCAACTAAGAAGCAGATGATTCAGATCAATGAACACGATGATATACACTTGAATGCTTATGAGAACACAAGAATCCACAAAGAATGGAGAAAAGCATTCCATGATAGAAGGATCATTCCACGCCATTTCAATACAAGAAATCAGGTACTCTTATTTAACTCACGTTTACGATTGTTTCCAGGAAAGCTCAAATTGCATTGGTCGGGACCATTCATTATTGTTGAGGTTGGACCATATGGAGTTGTCGTTATTGAAGAAAATGGACGGAGATTCACTGTGAATGGCCAAAGACTGAAGCCATACATCGCAGACACGCTACCCGAAGAAGGAATGCGAATTTCTTTAACGGATCCACCTGTCATCTGATCGCATTACTGTCAGGCTAGAGACTTTAAACAAACGTTGAGTAGGAGGCAACCCACTAGGTAGTTTTGTTTTCATTTAGCTAGATTTGTAATGTTTTTCCTTATTGTGTTTTTGTGTTTTTGGTGCTTTTGATTTTTGTTGTGTTTTTGACTTTAGAATTGCAGAAACAAATGCCCCGGACAGAATTACATGGATCGATCGATCCCTGCACCAGGATCGATTGATCCATGACAAATTTACGCACCAAAAAAAAAGGACAAGGATCGATCGATCCATGACATTTTTAGACACCCAGACAGAAGGTCAAGGATCGATCGATCCTTGACATAAAAACTCAGATATATGTCGTGACATACATGATATGGGTAGACGCAAAATCAGAGAGGTCCCCAAGATAAGGAAGTTGTCTAGCTCTAATCTACATGAGCGGTTTTGAAGAAATGATCTCACACACCCCGCTAATCATCATGTTACTAAAGAATGGGATGAGCACGACTCGCAGTCCCTGCAAGATTTGGTACATACCACACTCCCAATGACCCATTTCATTGACGATGACCTCCTTGAGGCATTGGGTATTCAACAGGACTTCTTCGATCTCTTTCAAATAATGGGACTCTGAGGCTTGCTGGAGCTTCAAGAGCATATCTACCCAGATCTTTGCCGAGAATTCTTGGCATCTGTGTGCCTTGTCTATTATGATCTTGACAATCCTGTAGCGACCTAAGGCACATTCTCTTTCATCATGCAGGGTTAGTTTCACTTCATTTCTCTCATTGATTTGGCACGAGTGTTTGGTTTTGCGCAGGGCCGAGATATCTATGTCCCAACTTTGCCGAGGTCCAACGACTTTTGGAACTATGTTGCTGATGGGCAATTTGTTTCTAGGAGCGCAAAGCAGTCTCGTATCCGCAATCTTGTTCTTCGACTCGCAGCCAAGATCCTTAGATCTCATATCGACGCCAATTTTGTTCAGGTTATTGTTACCAACGACGAATTGGATCTTCTGTTCATTGGCGTTAAACACACTTGGGATTTGGGAGCTCAAATTCATTATGTGGCGGCTACAGATCTGAACATGGCCGCAGGTTGTTGCTGTATTAGCATTTTATGGGTTTTTATTACGGTTTTTAGTCGAGATATATGGTTTTTAGTATGTATTGGACTCCCTTTGGAGCGATTTCGTGTTCTTTAGTGTTTTTAGAGGTTACAGCCTTGAATGTGCGGAAAGGTCACACTTTAAACGAATTTCAAGCAACGAAGGAAGCGTTTGTGAAGAGAAGAAATACCCTGGCAGAATGACAGGGATCGATCGATCCCTGTCCAGGATCGATCGATCCCTGTCATGATTTCGCAGAACAAATTTATGGAACCGAACTGACTTATCGAGAACTGGATTACATATCAAAGACCTAGACTTGTGTTTTTAGTTTCATTATGTTGTTTTTCTGACTTTGAGAGCCAAGAGAGAGACTTATAACCTTTGGTAGAAGAATCAACTTCCGTACTTCGAATATGAGAAGCTTTCTGAACCCTTTTCTTTTGTTTTTGATCAATACAATACAATCATGTCTGTCTCTGATCTGATATGTGTTTGTTCGATAAGCATGAGCGAGTAGTTCGTTTGTTGGGTTTAGGGTTCTCACATAGGGATTACATATATTGTTGACATAGAATTGTTTGATTAGGGATTTAATCAATTAGGTCTTTATCTAGGATTTCTCTTAATGTTGAAATTAACTTGATCACTTAGTTTTTGATCTTAGGTTGTTTAACGCCTGGAAAGTGTTCGATTAAATGCCTGAATGAATTCTAAATGAGCAATTTATCTTAAAATGAAAGTTGATGTTTAAGTGAATTGTGAACCTATCAAACTTGTTTAGAATGCATGTTTAGAATCCAAGAGTCCACGAAAGTTAGTCTTAAAGTTTCTAATACATAGAGAATTGATACTACGAAAGTTGATCAATTCTATAATTATGTTTGAGTTCAAGACGGTTTAAAAATTGTTCCCTGAATCAACAATTTGAATAAACAATGATATGTTTCCCTGAGAATACCCAATGCCCAACTCTTCTTTGATTGATTTACAACCCGTTGTCATTTGTTTGCTTTCTCTGCTTCTTAATTTTCGATTTACTGCATCTTTACCAAATCATCCTTTTCGCTTTAACCCGCATTTGATCTAAAATTCTATCTGCTACCTTTGGTCTCTGTGGATTCGATCGCGAACCACTACAACGTACTTAACTGTACCCTTGCAGTGATTTCTTGGGTGAAAACCTGCGTTATCAAGTTTTCTGGCGCCGTTGTCGGGGACCAATAGGTCGTTTTAGAACTTAGGATCATTGCGTGCCTAAGGCATTTTTTTATATTTTGTTTAATCTCTTCTTTTCTTGTTTGTTTTTGTGATTTCAGGTGCATAAACAGGCCTCATACTAGAAGCCAAGGAATCGTGAATCTTCTCAATTTTGAGCCGGAACCTGGGCGTCTAGAGAGATAG